>JAOQMR010000213.1:42173531-42192673 GCA_027563865.1 Erythroxylum pelleterianum | reverse complement strand
ATATCTACTTATTTCCCTTTTTGCCATTTTATTGTTGTTTCAAGTATTTTTGGTTAAATTACCTTATATTTGTTTTTTTGGGTTAAATTACCTTATAGTTGTTTCTATATGTGAAATCGACTAATCGAAATTTAAGTCGAATGTTTTTGAGCGATAAAATTCTTTTATACAAGTATTAAAACAATTTTATTCTAAAAATTCGAACTTAATATTTCGGTTAAGAATGAAAAAATCCGTGCCAGTTCACCACAATGGTTGTGATCGTGGTTATGGTCGTAGGTTGTGGGTTGAGCGTGTAATTTTTCAGTCCAATTGATTGTCAAGAAAGTAATCAAATCGAACACACGACCCTTTTGCATTTTTCATTAAAAAATTTGTCTTTTGACATTGTTTCATAAGGTATGATTTAAGTGGTTGATGTCCATTTTTTAAGTAAGATGTAAGAATGATAATTTAATTTTGATGTTATTTAGTATTAATGAATCATTATATTTTAATTAAATCCAAGTTTGATTTTAAATATTTAAATTTAATTAAGTTTGTAGTTAACACATTTTAAAATTTGTTTAGTTATAACAAATTATTAAAATTAACTCAAAATTAACATTTGAATACTCAAACTTAAAAAAGTAGGTATGACTCACTAGATTTTAAAGTGAAATAGAATTTAGGTTACTCAAATTTAAAAAAATTAAGTCTGACTAATTAGATTTTAAGGTGAAATATATGATGTTATTATAACATATGATTCAGTTGGTTGTTACCCATTTCTTATTGTAACATGTAATGATGATGAATTAGTTCAAATTTAATTTAATATTAACGAATCATTATAATTTGATTACTTTTGAATTTGATTTTAAATGTTAAATTTATATTTGACAAATTTTTATTTTTTATTAATTATAATAAATTATGAAAATCAACTCATAATTAACAAATCGAATCAAATTTGATTGAATGCGAATTACGCCACCTTAAAAAATTAGGTATAACTAATTAGATGTTATCTCTCCTTTTCTGGTTGTTGAGTTGGTGGACATAAGAGTTCAAAACACACACGTGTTGTTTGTGGGTTCCATTCTTCGACAGTTTCCAAACTTTCAAAGCCTAAAATCATAATAATTTGCAGAAACATGTCCTAAAAGGACATGACTAGAACCTGTTCCAGGACCAAATGGTGGGTTCTGATTTGTGATAAATGTGTAGATTTTTTTAATAGAAAAGTTGAATATATGCATTGAATGTCACTTGAACTTTCTCGTGACTAAATAACTCACAATATTGGAAATTACTTTGACATATTTGTTATTGTGTTAAAATCAGTTTATGATTAAGCGCCTATTTGGATGAGTTTATATTAGTAAAATTTTTGTCAATAGAGCTTTTATCAGTAGAGCTTTTTTAAAAATAGCTTTTCTAATAAATCAGTTAACTGTTTGGCTGTCATTTAAAATTTTTTTTTAATGAGCTTCATATAGTAAACTGTTTGGTAACATAAAAATAAAAACACTTTTAATTTTAACTATATTTTATAAAATTATTTATGCATATAAATATTATTTAAAGTACATTAAACAATATGCAAAACACAATATATTAATTATTATATATTTTTAAACCATATGAAACATAAATGAAAATATATCTAGCCAAATCTTTGATATGAATTATAACACAAGTAAAATTAATATAAAAAATAAATATTAAAACATATAAAAAGTCAAATGATATTATACAATTCTCAAAATGATCGTTAAGATGAGTTTGTGAGTATTGTGATAATTATGTGTAAAATATAAGGGCAAAAAAGACTAAAAAATAAGCTCATTAATTGATATGAAATATCTACTGAAAAAGTAATTTTTTGAAAAGCTTCAAATTTGAGTCTCTTAAAAAGCTGTATTTTAGCTTATAAAAAAGTTATTTCTATTTAAAACATACTTTTGGATTTTACGGACAAATACTTTTTTTTAAACAACTTTTGCAATAAAAAAGGTACTTTTTTACCACCAAACAAACACTTACTTAAGAATCAAATAATAGGGATGTGAATTATGCATTTCACTTGCTACTTCTTGTTAGATATTTTTCTATATAAGTGGCCAACAATTGATTACATTTTATTAGTTTTTTAATAATTTATTGGTTAAATTACATAATTTAATCATGATAAAAATAATAAAGTGACCCAATAAATTATATAGGTGAATGGGCCAAAGTATGGGATAAAAAAGAATCCTGATAAATGTAGATCGGATTCATATCCAGCTTATGATGAAAAAACTTGATATAAATGTTATATATAAAGGTTAAGATCCCTTGTGGTTGCTTAAGTAATTTGTAAACTTAAAATTACTGTGACTCATTCAAAGGTTTACGTTCTAAGAAAATTATAGATAGATGATAACCACGTTCTGTTGAGTAGATCCCATAAAGATGTCGATGGATTTGCGCTTGTTTCGATTTTGAAAAGTTCCTTTGATCATTATGGAACCAAAATAAGATATTTTCGCATTTATTGGTCATTTTCCTTCCACGTTCAACCCATGATATGTAACTAAAACTTATGTTACGTGTTACACGACTTTGAAATTCTTTTAATTATCTGAAATGTATTGTGATATTTTTAGTGACATTAAATTAAGTTGAGCTAATTTAAAAATAAAAATAAATTAACTACATTGCTAGTATAAGTTATAACATATAACACAATCCATATAACTTCTACACTTTTCTAAATTTCATTGATTTATTTATAGTTAGAGAAAATATAATGCGACATAAATACACCAATAGAGGAAATCTACAGTAAAACATGATCGAAGAAAATAGATTGCAATCAGAGGTTTACAACGTGGACTATCAAAAGACTATGAACATGATCTTTAAAAAAAATCAAGATTGTATAAATTTATATATTTACTAACAATTAAAAAAATGAAACCGATCCAATCGTTTTAAACATTTTGAATTAGCAAATTTTTCAGTTTAGTTTTTTTTTAATTTGATACTTTAATAAACAAATTAATATTTATAAATTAAAATAAAATAGTTAATTTTTTTTAATAAACTTCAAAAATTTTAATGATTGAAGAAATTCTCTTTTAGTTATAATTCAATTTATTTAATTTTTAATTAATAACTTCTATACTTTAAACCGTTTATTTTATAGATTTAACTTTCGTTTTTTTTTAATATTAATATTAACTTTTGCCAACTAAATCACACTTTAGGGAGTATGTAAAGCAAGGACAAGTAACTTTTCTCTTTATCTTTTCTTTTTTAAATGTATAAATACTTTGACAAAGCTATAATTTTCAATTTATGGTCCAATTTCATCACTTTTACAAGAGTTAAAGTCAAAGCGTCCACATGTCACAGATTCAAGATCGCTCTTCGGCATGCCCACTGAGTTGTAAAGGTTAGGAATATTCTGCTTTTATTCGTAATTCACTTTACTACTGTACATCTTTTTGGTAAGTTCTATCCAATCATGATTGTTTGATTGGAATCCAGTAATTTCTTATTTCTTATTCGGTTAGCTTCATACGATTTGTACCTTTTTTAAATTTTTTTTAATAATGATAAAACTTGCCCAAATCCAACCCGAGACCCGATTCTTATAAGTAAAGCAACGTGCGACTTGAGACTCGATCCTTATAAGAAAAACATCATTGATTTGCTGAAAATGATATCATTTTTTCTTTTCTTTTTATTTCGTTTAATTGAAAATAATGTCATTTTTGTATTTTTTAATTTAACAAATTTTGGGTCAGACCAAGTCTGGTTTAGCCCCCAGCCCAGCCCATTGTCATCCGTATTTATTCCCCCTTATTTTACTATTCAAAGAAAATTTAGTGAAATAATTAAATAAATAAATTATTAGTATCATACAAAAGCCAACACAAGTGACATTAATTTAATTATTTTAAAATTATTATTAATCAATTATTATATTTTTAATGAAAATTACTTTTACATAATAACGAATATCATATTATTTCTTTGTTTTTCATTAATTTTAAAATCATAACTCTAATATTTGACTTAAAATAGTGGTTCAATTAATAAAATACATATTCATAGAAAATAAATATGTGCTCAAACGTATCAATTAAATTTAGAGATATCAAAAACAGCCAAAGCCTACCATGGTCGGGTCAACCTATTATGACCCGACCGTTACTTTAAAAATGGTGTCGTTTTTAATATTTTCTTTAAAAAATGATCGAGACAATTGACATTATTTGATTTAATTAATTTTAATCCGGATAGTTGTAAACAAATATTTTTTTCTCTTTTTTTATGCAAACTTAGTTAATATTACATATCACATAATTGATGAAATGTTAACTTGTGTTCCACAGCCTTACAAAATTCAATAAAAATAATAATTGATATATTTTTCCAAGCCTAAATCTGTTTTGTTAGCTATATAATGTTCATGATTCTACAAAATTGAGGAAATAACACGTGATGTTTATAAATTATTCAGTTTTTTGGAACTTATGACCCTTAAAAACTCCAAAAAACGGCATCCCTCGTACGGTGAACATATTAAACAACGTATGAATAGTGCTCTTATCTTAGATGATGCCTATCGGAAAACACCTATTCCTTAGCTTGTCTAATTAGCATTTTCATTTTTTACAATTGCAAATTGCTAAGAATTCATATAAAATATTTCTTTTACGAATAATCGCATTTTTAATAAATTATTAATACGTTGATAACTCAATTAGCAAATTTTAGCATGATTTCAATTTAAATAATAATTAGATTTTTTATTCTTTACTTTTAGTTCTCAATTATTTTAAGAAAAAAGAGTTATATCTTTCACAAATAAATATTAAAAAATAAAGATTGGAGAAATAAATTAAAAATCTTAATTGCATAAAACTTTAAAATTTCAATACTTACAAAAGGTAACATCTCAATCTAATGTCACTAAATTAGGCTTGGTAGGTTCCACAATGAATCGATAATTCAAAAGCATATTTATTATTCTCCAACTTGTTTTATATGAAATAAAAAATAATTAATTTTAAAGTGTTCTATTTTTAAAACTTTTTTAATTTAGTAAAATTTTAAATTTTGATGTGTAATTAATAGATAGAAATATATGTAGTATTTATTTAAAATATTATATTATAAAAATAAATTTTAAAATTAAATTATTAATATTTTAAAAATTGATCACCCAATTAAAATCTTGACAAATTGAAAAGAAATTAAAAAAAACATACTAATAAATAATAATTTATACAACGACGATCATTGTGTGATTGAAAACGACGGCATCTAGAATTTGCGAAATCCGTAGTCCAATAAGATGTCGACACCTCATACCCACTGAACATCAGTGGGTCCGGCAACTACGTGGGACTGGCAGATAATTGGACACTTGGCGGACTATGGTATTACTTTTGTCCCGTGTGTATGCAAGTAAAAGTGAAAAGATAGTAAGAATCAACGGTCATAATTTATCCCTTTCAAAGTTAAAGTTGGTATTTATAATTTTTATAATTTTTATTAAATAATTTTATTTATTTATTTAAAATTTATAGTTATTGAATATTATAAAATTTGAGGAGACCTTGATTCGTACAAGATTATATTTAAAATAAAAGTTATTTTAGAGAGATTTTAATTATTAAAAATAAGTGTCATTTATGATTTTTCATGCTTGTTTATAATTTTATTACCCTTTAATTTCTCTTTCATCCTAATTACATAGATTATATTTTCAAGACAGTTCAACGTACAATTAATAAGGATATTTCAAACATTTTATTAATTTTTTTAATAGTTATGCATATCTCTCAGACGACTTTCATTTTGGACGGAAGAAAGTAATGGATAATCATTATAATTATTATAGTTACAATGATTAGTTTAAATTTAAAATTAAGATCAATTCCAATCCCAAGAATTTTGGAAACTGAACTCATAAGAACAAGTTCAGAGTTATCTTTTGTTTGAGTTTGCATCTAAAAAAACAGCTCTTATGAAGCTGTCCTAACTGAATATCTTCCACAATTCTCTTGTTTGAAGTTACACCAAAACTCAAATTACTACAAAATCCACTTGGAACTTGGAAGCCTCAAACCTTTTCGTGTTCAGTTCTGGTTTTGACATCATTTGACCAGAAAAGCCTCTCATTCTGTCTCTGTCTCTGAGCCACGAACGACCAAGTTGATGGCTTTTTACGTGAATCTCGTCTCTCTGTCTATATTTGTTTTGTTGAGGGGCTCTTTCTCTCAACCCGAAGACGCTCCGGCGCCGGCGGGAAGGGACTGTAATGGGGTGTTCTTGTCTTACCTGTACGACGGCGGGTCACAGCTAATGCCCACGAATCCCAAACGACAAGCCTATAGGTTCGAGTCTACACTCACTGTGCAGAACAATGGTGTCGACGAGCTTAAGTCTTGGAAAGCTTTTGTGGGTTTTAAGCAAGATGAGATTTTGGTGTCTGCTTCTAATGCGATTCTCATTGATGGGTCTGGTTTTCCTGCTAATGTGGGGAATGGAACTGTTTTTGCTGGGTATCCAGTGACTGATCTCAAAACTCCGATTGAAACTGCAGGTGATTCGAGTCAGACAACCGTTCAGATTAAGATGGTCGGGACTCAGTTTGGTGTGTCGTTAGACTCTGTGCCTTTTCCGGGGATCATCTCGTTGGCTAATGATGGATTCTCTTGTCCGAGGGCGGTCACCGAAGGTAAGTTTAGACGAGTCTATGAGTTAAGCAAGCTGATTGACTTATGTCTATGCGTTTTCGTTTTATCTTTCAATCTGGTTTAGCAATGCATTCATACTGTCCATGGAAACGCGAGAAAGAGCAGCAGCTTGTGCTGTTTCTACATCTTCAGAATCAACCGTAGCATATTGGTTTATTTATGGTATAGCAGGTCCTAATCTGCTACTTCGATCACATGAACTTGCTTGCAATCTTGAAGATTGTTTGTGTTGGTTGTTGATTTTGGCGTGTTGGTTTTGGCAGGCAGTTTAATGTATGTTTGCTGCATTAAAGACCCAACTATCAGATCGAACATCACTGTAGATGGAGAGTTTCTGCCTCGCCAGAATGGGGATCTTACGATCATATACGACGTCGTCAAAACATACGAGTCTTCCTACTGGGCACAAGTTACCATTGCAAACCATAATCCCCTTGGTCGTCTTGATAACTGGAAATTGAGCTGGGACTGGATGAATGATGAATTCATAAATAGTATGAAAGGAGCTTATCCCTATGTTGTTGATTCATCCGATTGTGTATTCGGGCCTCAGAGTACGTACTACCAGGATCTGGATTTTGCAAATGTACTGAACTGCCAAAGAAGGCCAACGATTGTTGACCTGCCTCCGACGAAATACAATGACACGAACTTGGGTCTGATCCCTTCATGTTGCAGAAACGGTACAATCTTGCCAAGATCGATGGATCCGAGTAAGTCGACCTCAGTTTTCCTGATGCAGGTTTATAAGATGCCTCCGAATCTCAATAAGTCTACACTTACACCACCACAAAACTGGAAGATTAACGGCACAGTCAACCCAGACTATCAATGTGGCCCTCCAGTAAGGGTAAGCCCCAGCCAATTTCGTGATCCAAGTGGTTTGCCATCAAACTCCACTGCATTTGCAAGTTGGCAGGTTGTGTGCAATATCACACAGCACAGGGGAGGAAGACCTAAATGCTGTGTTTCATTTTCTGCATACTATAATGCTTCTGTTATTCCATGCAACACTTGTGCATGTGGGTGCCCCAGTAATACAGCACATACCTGTAGTTCCACTTCTCCGGCCGTTTTCCTACCACCTGAGGCACTTCTTGTTCCTTTCGAGAACCGTACGAAGATGGCTATAGCATGGTCTACACTAAAACATCGACCATTGCCACACCCAATGCCATGTGGAGATAACTGTGGAGTCAGTATCAACTGGCATGTTCATACAGATAACACGGGTGGATGGAGTGCAAGGATCACTGTCTTCAACTGGGAAGATACTGCACTTCCTGATTGGTTTACTGCTGTGCAACTTGATAAAGCAGCTCCTGGTTTTGAATCAACTTACTCCTTCAATGGAAGTCTGTTGAACGATGTCAACAACACCATATTCATGCAGGGTCTTCCAGGGTTGAACTATCTTGTGGGAGAAACAGATGGAGCCAAACCAGCTAAGGATCCTAGAATCCCTGGAAAACAACAGTCTGTGATCTCATTTAAAAAGAAAATGACACCGGGAATTAAGGTGGTTGCTGGAGATGGTTTTCCGTCTAAAGTATTCTTCAACGGGGAAGAATGCTCACTTCCTTCGATTTACCCATCAAATGACAGTACCAGGACTGGATCAAGTATAGTTTTATCAATCTTGGCAATTCTGGTTTTTGCATTGGTTCGATCATAGAATCAAATACTACTTGTTCTTGCATTCTTTCATTGTTTTGGTGTCTTCATGCTTAACCAGGAGGTTTGACTACGGAGTTGCTGAACAATGTCAACACCAAAATTGGTAAATATACTCTCAAAGGTTAGAAATGGAGGTTCTATACAAAACGCTGTCATAGTATTTCCATAGGACTAATTGTACAATTTGAGGTTTAGTCAGGCATTATTGAACTGCACCTCACAGTTTCATTCTTAGAGCTCATTGAATATGAACCTTTGTATAAATTGAGTCAGATTATGGCAGATACCATAACGTCCATTTCCAGTGCTGTGAAGTTGTCTTTTCTTGTGCAAGATTAGGTTTGCATATACATATATATTAAGAGCCTGCAGTTTTCTGTATGAGCTCTATTTGGTTTTCAGGTTACGTCTACTGTATAATAGTTCTGTTTCCACCGTTTTTAAACTCAAGAGCTCGATGGTTCCTATAGCTATAGCGATAAAACTTACTGCAGGCACCAACTCTTTGTCTTGTAGCAGAAACTAGTGTCATGAGTAATGAGCTTTATTATAAGAATGTCGTCGATGAAGATGATAAATGAACAGAAGTACAAGAAAACACCAAGATGGAAGTGAAGTACATGGACTTGTGCGAAGTGCAATCAAATTTGGATTATATACATCAGGGTCATTCTAAGAGATGAAAATTAAAAACATCAGTGATAAAGAGAATCAAACTTAAATCTGTTATTTAAGTTAGAAAATGTATCCTACAATCTGCAGGTATCTAAGTAATTACCACCAACTGACATCCTCGCAAGCACTCTCAAATTAGTTGCTCCTCCTGCTAGATTTTCCAACCAAGTGCAGCCAAAAATGATGCACATATATGCCTTCGCATATAATGCGGCAATATCTTACAAACTTCACAAGTATCTTCGAACAGGATTTGTCTGATGTCCTTGCTCCATTTAAACCAGCAGAACCTGATACTCACACGGCAAATGTGGCTGACTGAATCAAGCAATCCTGACTACTGAACAGAACACGTAGATTGTCATACTCTGCTTCCTGGAAGATCAATTGAATTCATATCTAACAGCCAGTATGTACAGCTGGAACTGTAATGGAGAAGAGATTGGGGTTTGAATCATGTCAAACTTGAATGTTATCCATGGCATAGCCATCAAAGTCAAATTCATTTTCAGATGATCCAGTACCTCCCTGCTGCTGCAAAATAGAAGTTCACACAATGTTCTAGTATTTTGTTTCTTGAATTTAGTTATGAGTGCCTGAATAAAAGCATAAACAAACTAACCTGTTTGAGAAGTGCACTCATGAGATCATCCTGACCAAACTGTTCATTGAAGACCGTAGTCTGAGAACAGGCGTCAAGAATTCCCTCAGTCTTAACTCTCACCATATTCTCTGTGAAAAAGGTACCGAGTTCTTGTCCAACACCAGGTGTATTACCATGTTCAGTTGCTTCCGTAGCTAAGAAAACTGGCTTTGCCGCAGCAGATACATTCCTGTTCTGTCCATTTCTTTGGCTAGAAGGGTAACGTTGAGCTAAAGCTGATTGCCCCACATCAAGGTTGCTTTGCAAAGCGCTGGATTGCTGAGAGGCATTGAAAGTCAACCCTACATGCTGTACTTCCCAATCATTGGATTTATGCTGATGCAAATCATTAAAAATGTCATAACTTGACATATATCCTGCCCCAGAAACTTTCATTTCTGAGTTAACCTCCTCCTGATACGGCCCTTTAGATGAGAGATTGGGTATCCCTGGAGTGCTTCCAAGCGGAAAGCTGTTGCCTGGAAGTTCTGGTGAGTTGCTCAAGGGGATATTCAACATAGAAGCAGATTGTGAAACTTGATTATATACTGCCCCTCTCCCATTTTCAGTCAACCCATTCCTAGCCAAGACCCCATTAGCACCAGTGATTGGATTTGATAGAATAGACTGCCCCATGGATGATGGAAGTCTGGAGACATTACTGGCATTTTCATTTAGCACTTGACTTCTCGACTGCGATTGAGACATCTGCATCAACAAGGAGTTACTCTGAACACCCTGCTCTTGTTGAGCATTAATTTGTACGTTGATGCTCCCAAGGGATTGGGTTGAATGGTGTAAACTGGATAGCTGCTTTGGCTCCATGGTTGTTGGGATTCCATGGAGTAAGTTCATCTGCCTGTTGCTGCCCAAGTGTTGTTGCTGTTGCCCATCCCCATATCTCAGTTTCGGGTTTTCGAAGCTGAAAAGGTTCCTTTGATCCACAATGGGCATGGGCATCCGAGGTTTTGGAGTTGGATGACCAAGTACTGCCGCTTGCAGTGTTGCAAGACTTTGTGTTGGAAGTTGGCCGGTGGCAGCAAGTGTTTGAAGGTCAAGTCCATTTAGTGAGGATAATGCCCCATAAGCTGGATCTTGTGGACTTATAAAGGAGTTGCTCAAATTGCTTTGGTGCTGTGAAACCCCACTTAATCTTCTAAGGTACAAGCGATATTTCTGTTCCACAGAGTAAGGGATACTGGCAAATTCAGTATCCGCTCAAAGAAATGTTTCAAGATATGCAGGTAGTTACATATCTCGACTGGCAATAAAGTAATATTATGCTGGTGAACCTACAATCTTAATTCTTTCATGTTATGTTTGGGATTATCATACCTGAAGATGACTGGCAACATTTTCTCTAGTGAGCCCAGGAACATTCATCAACTCAAGAATTTTCTTTGGAACAGCCTCTGATTATGGACAAAAAGAAAGGAATGTAAGAGGCAACAATATTTGCTAGGGTGAAACAGATAGTAGTGGAAGCAGAATTCGGATGTTGAGCCATGGATTACCGTGATCTAGTCAAAACTATGAGCTGCACAGACCGCTGAACAAAATACAAATCATAGTATCCACATTTCACACTCTTATTGCCTCATTTATTTTTCTCAAAAAGTCCAATGAACTTATATTTCAGCTTAAGCTCATTCAATTGTTAAATTCATTGTTTAGGTAAACCGGGAAAAAGTATCAGCTCCTTGAACAAAAGGTTTCATAGGTACATACTGTCAATGCCGAGTTGATTAACAGCTGCAACAAACTGTTGATGAAGCTCAACCGACCAAACTACACGAGGCTTCTTTAGTGTGGACGTATCATCCCTATCTTCATTGTCTTCTTCTTCATCCTTCCTCTTCTTTGAGTTCCTCCAACTGCCTTCGTTTGCGGATGATGAGTAATCTAGCTCTTCACATTGCTTCTGCTGCCTATCTCCCTCTTCCGCACTTCCTGATTGCTCCAATTCCCTCCGCTCATTCTTTCTCTTCCGAACCACATGTTGCCATATGTTTTTCAGGGCCTCGATCCGCACCGGTTTAATCAGGTAATCACAAGCACCATGAGTGACACCCTTCATGACAACATGTTTCCCGTCATCGGCAGACATCACTGTTTTGCACATAGATTACATGTTAAGACGCAACTGCAATCTAAACTATATGGGACCAGAAGTCAGATCAAATCAAATGAAGCCATCGCAGTTGAATACTTACTGATTACTGGCAGATCCATCTCCAACCCAATGCACTCGAGTAGTTTGAAGCCATCGACGTCAGGCATGTGCACATCACTGATCACAATATCATACCCATTTTTGTTCTCTCGAAGCAACCTCAAGGCAGTCTCTGCTCGATTGCACTTTGTTACTGAAAAATTGCCAAAGAACTGAATCAACTACTCAATCAATACTAACATCAGCCCTCTCATCTCTCATTCACAAACATCCAATTGAAAGGATTCCCCTATAACTTCACATACTGATAACATCAAATTACTACTGTGAAATTACCAGGACTCTTTTGAAAATTAGCTAAACCAAACCGAAACAGAGCTTGACCATAACCCACAGTTCCATTTTAGATCATTACAAAGATAACTAAAAATTTCGGATATAAAAAAGCTCAAAAACATGCCCAAATTATTCTTCAGGCACCAAAGGTATCAACAACAAAAACCATCGAAGAACACACAAAAATGATCCTTTTAAACGTTGTAACCTCTAAAATCGTCTGACGAAGCCAGAATGAAACAAAATCGGAAATTTGAAGCACAAAAAATGGAACGAAAAATAGCAAAAATTCACAGGGCCAGTGTTTGGGAGAGAAACTAGACTTCACAGAAACCTCTAACCTACCTTCATAAAGACATGTCCTGAGCATCTTCTCCAGGATCATGAGACATGTTGGATCATCATCAACAACCAGAACCCGTAGACCGGCCGGAAACTGATCGGAGACCACGTCTCCAGATTTCCAAGCAACACTAGCAGCACTGGAACTAGCCGTGGACATAGATCTCTTACCGTTGTTCAGATTCATAGCTCAAGAACTTGGATCCACGGTAGGAAGACAAAAGAGATAGAAGCACAAAAAAGACACAAAATTCACATACTTAGACTTGAACTTAGCATCAAAAGTTTGATACCCAGTTCGAAACTGAGAGAACCCAGTTGAGATATTGGAAGAAATTGAAGGAGAGAAGGAAACTTTGGAATTATTAGGGGAGGAGAATGGTAAAGAATAAATCTTTTTTATATGAAGGGATTGAAAGTTAAGAAGGACATGGCTTGTATCAGCTTGAAGCTCCAATTTTTGCTGTGTTTCTTGAGAGCAAAAAACATTGCTTTTTAATTCCCAATTTTTGTAGACTATTTTATTCAAAAGTGGGTCAGACCTTGAAGAGTGGATCCAGCTCACACATGAAAGTTAACTAACTCCACCGCATCTCTAAAATCTACTCTCAACAGCCCACCCCCACCCCTCTCCCTCTCCTTCCTTCTCTCTCACTAACACCAACGTTAAAGTCTGTTTCTAATTTCACTGTTCTTTTAGTACTTTTGTCTTCTCTTTTACCCTCAACTCTTTGTTCACTTACCAGAATATTTGATTGGTCGGTCTATTCTCATTCCAATATTTTCTACTTAGTCCTATCTTTAAGCTCCCTCCAACTGTTCTTTTTCACTTGAGACTCGGGAATTTAGCTTCTTGAAGGGTCAATATTCCTTCAAAAACTTTCCTTTTTTTCCTGACTACTGCAACTTGAAATCGTTCTTATCTTTAGAATATCAGAAGTTTGGTCTCCTACAGTTAGATAAGAGTCTTTAACACTAAAGTTTCTATCCAGTTCTAATCTGATAAGGTGCCATGCCACTTTGATTTACTCCTCTCTCTCTCTCTCTCTCTCTCTCTCTCATATATATATATATATATATATGATGATTCCGTCAGAACCCAACTTATGTTTTGATGATCATATAATTCAAGAAATGATGATAAACCCATTAAAGTTTACATCTTTATGTACCAAAAAAAGACGTAAAGTTCAATTCTTGGAAACAATTAACCAACTCTAAGTCGGTAAATTTAATAAAAGAAAGATCTTTCTTTGATTCAACTTTAATAATTTGCTGTAAATGATTTGATACCTCTTCCTTTTCCAAATGTTCCTGGGCAATCCTTATTTTGGCATTCTTTATTGGTCATAAAAGATAAGAAAAACCAAAACCAAACCCAAACAAGTCCTCAGTTACGGATTCCTCGTGAAATCCCCCAACAAACGGAACTCAAAAATGGGTAATTCACATTCAAAAATCCTTTCTTTTTTGGTTCCAATTTTAAGGCTCTGCTTTTTAAGTCTCTCAAGTCCCAACCTTTGATGGTAACTCCTCTCATTTTTACCTCTCACTGTCTCACTCTATTCATCTTTATCTGTAACTATCTCTACCTATCCCCTCCCAACTTGCCCCCAATTGACACGTGCCCTTAGTAGGCTCTTGTAAGGTAGATAAGGTTTCTTTGGCTTCTATTGTTTTGCTTTTATACCCATCATTTTACCTTTCTTGTTTTGTCCTTTTTCTCAAATGTTTTGTATTTTTAAAAAATATCAAAAGATATAGTAATGAATTATAAATGTAAAAAGGTAGAAGAATAAATTGTAAAAAAATAGTTTATCTAAAAATAAAATAAATTTCCAATATTTTAAAACAATTTATTAAGATAGTATTAATTGATAATCACGATATCTTAAAAAATATTTTGAAAAGTTTCACCTATATTAAAATTTCTGATAAAAATATAAAGATTAAAATATTGAAAAGTAATAGATTTTATAGTATTTAAAAATATAATATTGAAATTAATTTTAATTGGATTTTAATCATAATAAATATATAATTTATAATTGTATACAAGTTCAATAACTATTTTTAATTTTAACAAATTGTTTAAAATTATATTCCAATACTTACTCCAATTAGATAGTTAATATATAATTTTTAATCTTAACAAATTGTTTAAAATTATTTTTCAATATCAATACCTACTACAGTTAGTATTCTTACCATAAAAATATATTATAGTTATGAATACTCTTAATCATCTTTGTCACATCGTCATCATCACACTCAGTCCAAAGTTTCGCAACAAAGTAAGATTTAGGGAAATCTGATAGTACACAGTCTTACTCCTTTATAATAAAGAGACTATTTTCGATAGACTACATACAGATGTGATAACAAAAGAGTGATATAGGTTAAAAAGTAAAAAAATAAAGCTGGCACGCTAAACAATTATATAAATAAAATTACAATAAATATATGAATAATAATAAATAATAAATAAAATATAACTTAACTTTTAAAAATAAAATATAACAAAATATATCATCTTTTTATACATAAAAAAGCACCAATACCAACCAAGATGATAAAAGAGCAATAAAATATCAAAAATTGTAAAAAAAAACACTAATTTTTAGATGATAAAAATAATAATAAAACATCAGAGACTCGACTTTGACTCAATATATAGAGACACAAAACGTCTAAAACCATAAAGATCAAACAACTTAATCAAAATTCATTAAACCAAAATCAATTGCCGATCTTATAGAGTGTGATCTCTTGCTTTTTTATACAACTTCTTCTTCGTCATGGTCATGATACATGACGAAGAACCCTTTTGTTTATTTATTCTCAAGTTGGGTTTTAATAATCTTTGCAAGAAAAGCTGTGAACTTGGTAAAGTAAAAACGTATATTCCCCGCGACCTCTTGTCTCTTGCGAAGAACAAGAGAGCTTTTAACTTTCAGTGTCAAAAACTGTTGCTTTTGAGCTCCGATACCCAATAGGAAATATAGAAAATTTTATATTATAAAATGGAAAAAAAGAGGAGCTGCGATTTATTTAATTTTATAAAAAATAATTAGTTAAAAATTAAATTATCAAACTCATCAGTTTGATTATGATTATTAAATATTTTTTTTACTTAATTAAGGAATAATATATTTAAAAGTATGCAATTTAAAAAAACTTTAATTTAATAGCTAATATTTCAAAATTAGTATAATCAACTATTTAACTTAATTTATTAAAGTCTCAAAAAATTAATTAATAAATTAAATTTTATTTATTCAATAATCAACTTCTAAATATATCAAAAATTAAAAACTAAATCCAATTTGTCATTTTTAATAACTAATATTTCAAAATTAATATAATCACATTTTAAAAATTTTTATAAAGACTTCTATTTTATTAAATAAACACATTTCCTTTTCATTAAATTTTATGTATTTCCTTTTCATTAAATTTTATGTAAATTTTTTTCACTATTGAATAAAATAAAAATATTTATAAGTTTAAATATATTACGTACTAATTCACACAAATATTTATTTTTTAATATTTAAAAACACGAAAAAACTTATTTTTAAAAAATTATTAATAAATTTTTATTACTGACAAAATATGCAAATAAATCGTTAATTACTATTTTCAAATTTATATTAACTATGATTAATGGCATGCAAGTATCAATGTGTTTAAAATTTTGTCTTACACCAAAATATAGTTGGAGATATTCAAGTCACAAGACTGTAACCTATACGTTCTTTTTTTAAGCGGAGAAACTCACAATTGCTATTTTTTGGATGTACATTAAGTAAATTTCCGAATTTACACAATAACTTGCAAATCACGCCAATCAGATACTCCTCACTAGGTATGCCCTATACGACAAGCTCGATCGAGAGAATATAAATAAGAGAATTTAAACACACAATATTTTAACCCCATATTTATTTACTTCATCAACTCGATAACCCCCTGAGGGATATAACCTATAAGTTTCAACTTGGTTATGTAGTTTGTTTGACAGGGACAAATAAAAATATAATTAGGTGATGGAGTTGAATTGTCCCATGTTACCAAAATGGAGACATAAAGAGTCAACTAGATCCCTTTCTATGAATCTAAAAAAATACCTAAATCTTTATAATTTTCTTAAATTTTAAATTTTTTAGTTTAATATTTAATAAAAAATCATATTACATTGAATAAATATATATTTCTCTTAAATTTTTTTAAGAAACTTTAAATTATAAAAATCATTCAAAATTGTTTATCTCATTATTATCGACAACAACACTTAGTGCCTATTTAGTTCAATTTTTGGAAAGCGAATAAACACTTTTTTTCACCTTTGGCAGTTAAAATATAGCTTTTTAAGAAGCTCAAATTTGAATCTTCTCAAAAAAATACTTTTTCAGTAAATTTTTCATATCAATTACTGAGTCTATTTTTAGTCTCTTTTGCCCTTATGTTTTACACATAATTCCCACAATACCCACAAACTCGTCTTCACGTTTATTTTGAAAATTATATAATATTATTTGACTTTTTTATATGTTTTAATATTTATTTTTGATATTAGTTTTTACTTATGTTATAATCCATATAAAAGATTTAGTTAGATATATTTTAATTTATGTTTCATATGGTTTAAAATTATATAATAATTAATATATTATACTTTGCATATTATTTAATATAATTTAAATAATATTTATATGTATAAATAATTTTTATTACAAAATAAAATATAATCAAAATTAAAATTACTTTTTATTTTTATGTTATCAAATAATATACTGTATGAAGCTCTTTCAAAAAAACTCTGTTTAAAATGGCAATCAAATAATTAACTGACTTTTTATAAAAGACCCTCTAAAAAAAAGTTATACTGATAAAAACTCTCTACATACTTCTCCGACCCTTCTCTTCGCTCAGACTTGAGGAGTAAGGGGGCTTATGGTCGGATCGGTCGTGTTGGGCCTAGACCCAGTCACAGCCACCCGTGGGCCGATCGGTCCATTCATTAAGGATGTTAAACCCAAACCCAATCCATAATCTCCGTAGCCCATTAGCAGGAGAAGACCTTCCATGCAGAAGTAGGAATCTACGTGAAGACCCAACCTTAGCATCCATCTCATATATAAGGTATGTTTTTATCGTGATGAAGGTACGTACAATCATAACCCTAGTTTCTCCTTACTTACAGCAATCGCACATTCACCAAAAAACTTACTTGAGCGTCGGAGGGGCTAATTGGGACACAACCCCCAACGTGTCTTCTTTGTTTTACAGGAACTTCACGTCGAAGCTCTTACGTGGGACAATCGATTTATGGATCAGAACGACAACGTACAGTCCAGCCAGAATCCGAGAGAACTAGTTAACATACGATCTAGGTCAACCTATCTGGTAACACAACTTTTCACTCTACAGAGAATTATAATGTCCGCAACACCCTTTTTATTTTTACAAATAAATTACGTCTGCAATATATCACGTGTTGAGTAGCAAGGTTTCTTAGGCCTACTCCGACGAGCGGAGCCGACTAGCCGACTCCCTTGAATGTGGGACCTACACTAACCCAAACATCAAACGGGTCCCACGCGTCAATCAGAGAAGTGATCTGACGGACACGTGGTGTTGTCCTTATAGAGATGGGCCCACCTTGAAGTCGGGCTGGACCCACCTTCTAGACCATAATCGGTGAAAAGAGATGTGGGGCCCACTTGCGCTGTGCAATGTAGTACATATCTCTTCTGGAAACAACTAAGAGGGGGGGAGCGGCTGCTATAAGCTATTGTATAAAATTATATTTAATATAAGCTATTATCCTATATGGCTGGGTGTAGACCCTAAATGGGTTTTTTTTTCTTAAATTGGTATATATTACTATTTTGAATTGTTATATCTAATAAATTATAAATTANNNACCCTAAATGGGTTTTTTTTTCTTAAATTGGTATATATTACTATTTTGAATTGTTATATCTAATAAATTATAAATTACGTATCTTGTTATAATTATTTAACAAAGTTAATGAGTTTTAAATTTTTAAGTGTATTTTATAAATTTTTAGTTATTTTTAATAAATAGTTATTCATGTAATATTTAAATAAATATGCCATATTGACACCTTATATGTGTATTTATTATAAACAACCTTTTTATCAAGTAGGGATAAGCGTATATATTATCGGATCTCTTCAAATCTTGCATCTCAGTAGGACTTTAGTCCAACACTGACTAAAATAATATTTTAAAATTTCTTATCTCAACGTAATAGTTTTATAGACCTTATTATATTATACACTAGAGAGTTGCTTAAACCCTAAATATATTTATATTTTATTTCCATATAATGGGTACTTTATTTTTCAAATTTCCAATTATTTTTATTATCGTTTGGTGTAACTAAATGCAAGTATGGCCAAAAAGGATGGAGAGAGGAGTTTTATATTACTCAACATAGAACTTCTGATGAACTTGAGATTGATTGAGTATAGAAGCAAGTGAAAAATCCTCATGTTTCATGACAATTCAAGTCTTTACCAA
>JAOQMR010000213.1:42156838-42171906 GCA_027563865.1 Erythroxylum pelleterianum | reverse complement strand
TTTATATATTACATATTATTTCAGAGTTAAGTGATAATTTCAACTTGATTGTTATTTATAATTCAAGCACGATCTATTGTATTTGAACTCACAACTTGAGATTAAGACATTAAACTAATCTTTTAAGAATTAGACTGGAAGTTAAATCAGTAAGACGAGAGATTTAAAATTTAAAAGGTTTAACAAGTATTAGATATCATAAAATTGGTTAAATATTGAATAAAATTGAAAACTATGAAATATGATTAAAGAAGAACACTCATAACTTAAAGTTTAATTAAAAAAAGAGACCGTTAATTAATAAAAATTAATCAGTTTATTTTGATTTATAAATTTGATTAGTTTATAAAAATCAACCGATTAATTAAGAAACAGATATATTTTTAATAAAAAAGTTATTAAAATAAATCGAAATGAAATTTTATATTAGTAAAGCTCTGATTTTTTTATATATGTGTTGAATAAATGTACTTAAAAATTTATATATTACATATTATTTCAGAGTTAAGTGATAATTTCAACTTAATTGTTATTTATAATTCAAACATATTTTTGCTTAGATCGATTGTGTTTGAACTCATTGAAATTAAAACAAAAACTTAAGATTAAGACATTAAACTAATGCTTTAAGAACCAGTCTGGAAGTTAAACTAGTAAAATAAGAGATTTAAGGTTTAAAAAGTTCAACAGGTATTAGACATCATAAATATGATTAAAAATTGAACAATAATTGAAAATTATGAAATATGATTAAAGAAGAACGCTCTTAATTGAAAGTTTAATTTAAAAAAGAATCTGTTAATAACAATTAATTAGTTTATTTTGATTTATAAAAAGTGATGATGATGATTATTATTATTATTACGGTTTAAATTGCCTTTTTATATATTTATTTCGTGCTATTTTATCTTTTCTCTCTCAAACTTGTATCATTCCTATACTGTCTCATTTGCATGTGGGTCTACTGGAAACAACCTCTTTACTATGTAGAGGTAAGGCTGCGTACTATCAGACCTCTCCAGACCCTGCTTCACTGCGGAACTTCAGACTGGATGATGATGATTAATTTATAAAAATCAACCGATTAATTAAGAAATTGATATGTTTTTAATAAAAAAATTTATTAAAATAAATCGAACTGAAAAGTTGAAAACTAAGTTAAAAAGTTTTAGTCGGTTCAAAATTTTTATAATTAAACCGGTCGAATTAGTTCAGTTTTAATCATGACATTAAACTGTGGATGTATGTTGGTTGGAATGGTACATAACCTCAATTCCTAAATATATCTCAAATTGGTTTCCAAATCCAATAGTTTATGTGAAAAAACAAAGAAAAGAAGAGGGCAAGAGCAGCCGAGTTTGACACTTTCCATATCTTTCTCTCAAGTCAATAGTTTGTTGGCATCTACCTATGTAGAGGAGAGGGGACATTATGCGACCCTTTAGGCTTATAGGCATGAACATGACGATCATGATTAAGTCAACGTGTACCGTTGGATGGAGCAGCTGGTAGTTTGACTAAACTACGTGATGACCCCAAGCTTAGGAAGCTGCCGTCTATATGATTCTTAACTCTTTCATTGGGCTTCTCGAGTAGTTCTTTCCATACGAGCCCATTTGGCTGTGGACATTAGTTTGGGCTTACTAGATTATGTCATTTCATTTTCTCTATTTGTCATTTAAAAATTACAATATCATTTTAAAATTGATTGGAAATTCAATTAATTTAAAATTTGACAATGGTTCAGGTTAGGGTTTTTAGTAATTATTTGATGCATCTTATGGTTATGTGCTTCATTCATTTTCTCTGGTGTTTGTTATATAACTATTAGATTCCTTTCGTAATTTGCGATCACGAAGAAGCAAAACTGTGAATGTTTCGAAAATAGAATGAAATAAAACTAAATAGATTTGAAAATTTATAAATTTGAAGAACTATAAACGAAATGTCATTTGGGGCTGGGTTAAATGATCATGCTCTCATGAGGTTAACAATTCAAAAAATAGAAAGTTTTAGGGTATGTTTGGATGTGGGTGGAGGGATGGAAAAGAATGGAATGGAATAGCCCAAATGACTCAGGCCATTGTTTGTAAGTCTATTTTAAATCAGGATGGAATGGAAATTAATGGCTTTGGAAGCCATCCTTTACCATCCAAAATATAATATTTTGTGACCTCCCAAATTGGGGGGTCAGGGATGGAATGACATAGTTTGTCTTCCAAATCATAATTTAATGACAAAAATGCCTTCAAAAGATTAATGAAATTATAGCCTCAGTCTAGTAAATACCTACGCGGCCACATGTTACTACGTCCATTGTGTTTCTTCTTCAATTGACTTCTTCCATTGACGAACGTTTTCCTCTACAGCTACTAGGGTCATCTGTCTTCGTTCCATCAGGTAAGCATCGATTATTCTTTTGTGTTCATCTTCTTGACACTTTTTGTATGTGAAGAAATCAGAAATTTTTATTGATGCTGATGTCGTCTTCTTTGTTTATCGATGGACGCGCGCTTATTATGTGTTATGTGTTTCGTGGCAATTATGCATATTTTATTACAAGGGTAATTTTGGAAAAAAATATTACAAGTTATTACATTCCATTCATTTTTAGTATCATTTTCAAACAATGGTCAAATGAGTCTCTCTCTTATTTTATTTAAACTTCCAAACAATGGAGTGACCCATTTCATTCCATTCCATTCCGTTCTATTAACTGTCATTCCATTCCATTCCATCCTAAACTCCCAAACATACCCTTAAGATCCATCTCACAATTAAGATAATCCAACTCAACCTAAAATCAAAGTTTAAGTTTAATAGGGCCTGATTCGCAAATTATAAACTTTAGGCCCATTCGATTCCTTTTTTAAAGAAAAAGCCCTTCTTATTCCAGTGTCACACGGAGTCCATTGCCTAATTCCCTAATTTAACAAAATTAAGAGCCCTTATTTGCAAAAACCCAAAAAGTTAAATTCCTGAGAAGGGTACTACACTAAGTCTCCCTCTTTCCCTCAATCTCTATCTCTTCAGTCTCTCAAATCCATTCTCTCCTCTTTGCCTGATCTTCCAAATTTCTGGGTTTTTGCCCAATTCCTAATTCATTGTGCACTATCAGACCGTCTTATCCGTTGCACGATATAACATATTACATGTTCTTCAAATTCCTCTAATTTACTAGGAATTTTCGGGCAAATTATTTATTTTTGTGATAGAGAATGGCTTCTGATTCGTGGGGTTCTCGTTTCTCGACTTCTTCGAGGCGTTATCATCCATCTCGATCAGGTTTGTTCCTAATTTTGTTTATTTTGTGGTAAATGACCGACCTTTTTTGATTTTACGGGCAAAGGTATTTTCTGGGTTTTTGTTGGTTTCTTGGTTTTCTGGTTTTTAAAGGCTATTTTTTTGTTTGTTTGTGGGTTTGGCTATTTTAGATCTGTTTGATGAGGCTGAAGGGGAAGAGGATTTGAGAGCGGAGTTCTTGTGCCCATTTTGCGGTGAGAATTTTGATGTCGTTGGACTCTGTTGTCACATCGATGAGGAGCACCCAGTTGAAGCCAAGAATGGGGTATTAATTTCCTTTTCTGTCGGTTTGAGACTCTAATATGTTACTTTCTTCTTGTTTCTATTAATTCTTCTTTAAATTTCAGTTTTTTGGTGTGTCATGTTGAGAAATTTTGGAAAAAATTTTGAGTTCTTTGATTTGATAAAAATTTATTGATTTAGTTTTCTTGGAAATTGTTATATAGTGTGTGTTTAAGGGATGCCTTTTCAGGGTTTTGGACTAAATATAGAAGTTTTATGAGGGCTTATAGACATGAGTTTTATACTTGGTACTGAGCAAAAGTAAGTGTTTATGTACTCTTTAGCTTTTTAGCTTCTAAGTTGACTTCTAGTCCGAGGTTCTTGATTGCAAGGATTGTACATTTTGGATGTAGATCATAGGTTGGAATGTGAATTTCAGTCTCTTTTGAGTGTTAGTTAGGGGTAAGGGTTCGGGTTGCGTACTACTGGATCTTATTAGATCCCGCATATCAGTCGAAATTTTTTACTGAGTTTTTGTTGTTTCTGAGTGTTATTTACCTGCAGGAGTATTAGCAACTGGATAACAAACACTTTTGCTTTAGTTCTTATGCTCTAATATGATTTTGCTATGGGTGCAGTTTCAAAATGCCTTAATGCTGTGAGCGTTGTTTGAGGGTATGATACTGACTATTCGTTTGAATTGTCTGTTCTAGGTATGCCCAGTTTGTTCCAAGAGGGTTGGAATGGATATTGTTGGCCACATTACCGTGCAACATGGGAACTTTTTAAAGATATCCTTAATCTTTGATTGGATACTTAAGTTTAATCTTTCCTCAAAAATTTCTTGAGATTTGACTCATTTCATTTGTGTTAACTAGATTTGCTTTTTCTTTCTGATGGAACCTCTGTCTGTGTTTTATTATTTTGTGTTCAACTGCTTATTGTATCTCTTATTTTCAAATTGCTTCTCTTTTTCATTTTCCTGTTTCATCACAATCCTTCAAGACTCCTTGGTATTCCTTAACTTGGAATTACGTGCAACGAAAAAGAAGGTTGCGCAGGATGGGTTCTAGCTCGGCATTTTCTATGTTGAGAAGGGAGCTTCGAGAAGGAAGCTTGCAATCCCTGCTTGGAGGATCTTCGAGCTTCATTCCTTCCTCTAATACAGAGCCTGATCCGTTGTTGTCATCCTTTATACTTAATCCACCTGTTCCAGAGGAAACTATCAATATCCAGCCTCTTTCACCTGTTGATGGAAGCTCGGGTAAGAGCAACAACACTGAGGAGTTTCAAGAAAGGTATGGTTCATTTAGTTCTTTTTCCCTGTTAAATTTTTTGACTAGATGTAGGAGTATAGAACTTTATCCTATCGGGGTGAACTAGGTTGGACTTTGTTTGACTTAGATACTCGTGATTTTAAATTTTCATGTGCAGTGATTGGTCAGCTATTCTTTTCAAAATTCTTAAACCCAAGTGTCAGGGAACGAACTTAGTGAAATCCATTTAAGATTCTTGGTATTCCCTTGTAAGGGTCATAAATTGAAAATTTTTGGTATCTGCGAAAGGGTATCATGACTTTAGTAAACACAATTATCATTTTGATTATGCCATTGAGCTTACATTCAGACTAGAACTTGAAGAGAACAGAACTATAATCACCTGGTGAACCTTGGCAAAATACTAAGTTGCACTAGTATCTGAACTTGGTATTGCCTATGTTTTTTCTCGTATTGGTTACGTTCACGAAAACCGTGATTTCAAATTGACAGGAATGTGGAACGGCCAGCTCTATCTAACAAAGAACAAGAGGAGAAGATGCAGAAGGCAGAGTTTGTCCGGGGATTGTTGCTATCCACAATTCTTGATGGCACATTATGAGCCAAAGAGGGGATTGGTGTGAGAGGAGAGAGATGTTGCGTGTCCTGTATAAATATCTATGCAAATGAAGAGGGAAGAACTCATGCGAGATTAAGAGGGAAGGCTTCAGCTCATAAGTTGTATTAGTTAGGCACGATGAACTATGTACTAGTGACCTATTCCAGGTTATATATATATAATGGGAAGATGGAATAACTTATCCCTACTGCTATGATTTTAGAGTGAAATAAAAGTCGTGTGAAATCAAAATATCAGCAGATCTTATAGCAGAGAAATTATCAAGAATCATGATTGCAGTGTACACCCGATTTTCGGTCGGAGTACATCTGAAGAGTGATGGCTGCGAATTCTATCAAACAGACATCAATTAAACATAGTCTGACCCTTCTCATTAGACCTCTTGAGAAGAACAGTTTTAACTTGAATTGATTGACCCTTCTTTACAGGATGACAAAATTGAGTAGGTCAGGTATGTACCAATCTGAAGAACTAGAGTACATTATTAACAGAAACATACAAGAAGTTGCAAGTACAAAATGAACATTCAATGATATAAAGAGATTATATACAAATCTATATAAACTTTTCATCATTATCATCATGATTGTCATATCACAGCCTTATTCAGGAGGCCGCGCCAAAACAGGATAGTGAAATAACAACCAGAAGGCCCCTCCAATAGCCTCTAAACAAGCATTTACTAAATAAAAGCCAAAACTAGACCTCTCTTCTATCCTTATCCAAGAGAGGTAGTTATAAAGCCAATATAACTTAGGCTGAAAATCCTAAAGGCAACTCTCAATGAGTTTAAAACGACGATGGACATTTTGCATTAACAACCGACAGTGTTTGTCTTATATGATTGAAGTTTCCGACTCTTTTTAACATTCAAAGTCTCAGCATATACAAAAGACTTGGTATCACCTCCGGTTAGAGTTATGCCTTGCGAAAAACCTGTAATCAGGATGATTGACTTGTAAAAGCTTAAGCCAGTTATCAGCAGCTCGCAGTAGCGAAGCCCTTTTTTGACATTCGTATGCTTTATTAGAATTCCAAAAGGACACCTTGAACTTGTGGGAAGCAAGGCCAAAAGTTGGCAAAGGAACCTTAAAGGGTGCACCAAATGGAACATCCCTAGCAGTAGAACCACGAAGATGCATTCCATCAACGTTTAAACCTGTTCCAAAGAGGTATATAATGAACCATATGTAAGCCCATGATTGCAGGATAACATAAGCAAGCAACCATGCTAAGATAATAGTTCTACATGATCAATGCAAAATAGAATGTATAGAGAGAGTACTTTGGAAAAGTGTTGAGAGTGAATGAAAAGTCAGGAAGCAGGCGTCAAGATTCTGTAATGTCTGACCCACAGGGATCCTATAAATCGGATACCAATGCACAGAGACCCAACTTGAAGGTGACAGGTCCAAACTTTTATATGTCTTCAGTTCTGGAAATTGTGATGCAAGAAAAGAGATCTATATAATATTGTGTTAGTAACTAAAAATTATAACAAAAGAGTAGAATCTCAACATATTAAAAGTTTGATGAACTCACCTTATCAGCTAAAGGTTCTCGCATAAATGGTGGATCATATTCCATATATTCAAAAACAAGCTGACCTGAAGGGTTGGAAATTTCAAATTCATCACTTGATGAACCCTTCAGAGGTTTATTTCCAAGAGACACTCCATTCAAACTCTTGTCAATTCCACCATCACTGCCACCGTCACTACTTGTTTCCCTAGATGAATCATTATCACTCTCTTCATCACGTCTCCTGTAGGAAGATGAAAGCAATAAATTAATCGAAGAAAGGGACTGGCTAATCCACAAAAAGCGGAATTGTGAAAAGATGATAAAATAAAATTAATAATAAGCAAAGATGCACATACACACACATGCCACTCTAAATTCTAATATTTATTCCTCAAAGAAACACCATAACTTATGCTGATCAGAATGCCATATCAATTTGAAGGCAAGGAAGCAAACATTAAAAGAACCACAGATCCTCCTGCCACTACAGTTCTTCATAAAAGGACTTCCGCAACAATATTCTTGGCTGAAGTTTAAACAAGTGATGCGTTGTACAACTGAGGTACATTTCATCATATTCACTTCTAAAAGGTTCACAATCTTCTCATTAGTTCTTCATGTAGATTCTCTTTACGCTTTAAATAAGTGCGCATTTGCGTCAGCAAACCCTTCACATGGAGTTAATCACTACAACACCTTACTCATACAAAAGTTGTAATTGAGGAAATATCACCACTCCAAGTCTTCATAAAGGGTGACTTTTTTAGACTTTTTCCTCTCATTCTTGTACCACTTCCATATACTCTTCATTAGATGTAATCAGTATGACTGAGCCATTAAGACAAAAACTAAGCTACTCAAACACCACGAAACAAACTCACGGCTAGAATATGAGACAAAATATTCCCAAAATTTCTCCTGGCACATTTTCCACCAAGAAACATCTAGCTGCAATAAGATTATTATGTAAAGCTCATGCAAGACACCACAATATAGGATACAGGCATTCTATCATGGGAGGTTCAAATTTCACACCATAAAATACTTGGATCTAGGTGAAAATTATGAAGCTAACAAGCTGCAAAAGATCTAAATTTTAAAGATTCCTTTTCACTTTAAAAAGGTCCGACTGTTCATAACTGAAGCTCATATTTCCTGCAAATGTTAACTGCCCTTACAGCTTGCTAACCGTGTAGATTAGATCTTTGATCCATATATAATTTGTACCGGTACAAAGGAAAATAAAGAATAGTGTTAATGAATGGAACTAAGGAGAAAACCAACCTAAAACAACCTGAAAGAAAGAACTCTAAAGCATTATGATAACCCACGGGTACTGAGAAGCTACATTTTGGTTATACAAACTCATCTCGGAGATCTTTATGAATTACAATAAATTCCTAGCTAAATTGATACGTCCAAGCCTAAAAACAGAAGTTATCCACCTCACGACATGATAAATACGTGGCTCCAGAACAGGAAACATAGAACTATGGATATTAAGAAATGATAAACACGTGAAACCAGAACAGATAAAGTTCAAATACAGCATATGCTTCTCTTCACAGCACAACAATTTAAGTCATTGTGATCATTCAAAATTATTAGAAGATTTAGAAATATAAGTAACAATTGATTGCAGATAAATATCAGAAGATGTCAACAACTTACCTTAACCGCAGAAATGGTCTGGATGGGTCCACATATAACTGAATGGCAGACAAGGAGGGACAATAGTACTGCATAACAATTTCACTATCATCCAATAAAAGGGGAACTCCAGCTCCATATGCACTCCACTCCCTAAACGATTCCCAGAGATCCTCAAGCACGAAATATGGGTGACACTCTGGTTCATGAGTTCTCCATCCCTTTACACTGGTCTACAAACCCATAAATGCAACCTTATTAGACCTCATTCATTGTTAGAAACAGAGAACTGCAACCATTTCAGATGAAACCCCACACAATAGCATTTGTTAAAGAAATTCAAGTTGCAAACCCTAATTTCTCATATTGACACATTAATTCCATCTTTAACCGACAAATTCCGAAACCTATATAAGAAAACCACCCAAGATTCAAACTTCCATCGTAAAGTACAGCAAACCAACGATGAAACAATCGAAGATTCAAACTTTAACAAAACCCTATTTCTCATCCATAATCTACAATCAATCACTACCTTAGGCAAAAACTGGGCAGGAACAATCGGGGCAGTGTACTCCAAGAACCGATCCAAATTAGTCAAGATATCCTCACCGACAGTCCGCCCTGAAACAGAACAGCTAGAGGACAACGACGAGTTTGACCCGCATTGATCAGAATCCGACTTCTTCACCATCTCCGACCCAGAATTCTTCAAGCCCACCACCGTTTTTAGTTGCTGCTTTTGTTGATGCTGTTGTTCCTTTTGCTTTCGCATCGCCGGAGACACATAGAACCGATTCTCTCCACGGTTTCGGGTCATCGGGTCCCCTTCGGATCTTGGCATTGTACAACCAAGTGCACCACAGATGGTTACAGAGCGAAAGCAAGGTTTTAAGTTCTTCAGAGTCAATGGATACAAAAGGGGTTTTAGCTATTTTACGAGATTAAACGATCAAATCAAGTATGCATACACCAAAACGAGACAGAACAGAACAAGAGTTGAAAAAACAGAACAGAACCCAGATAAATGTACCTCTGTTTTCGTGAAAATATACAATAAAAAAGTCGTCTATTGTGTTGTGGTTGTGTCGTTGTATTGTGTCACTTGTCGTCTAAACCATTATATGCACGTATGTTCTTACTTCTTCGAGTCAGATTATCTTTTGTAGCTAAGTACAGCGTGTGCGAAATCACAAGTGTGACGAGAAGTATCTAGAAAGTTTTTTTTTATAAATTAAAAATCAATTAATGAAATAAGAAGGGTACAAAACTACTGGTGTATAACATAGGAACGAATACCGTTCCATATCGGACGGAAAATAGAATGGTATTTGTTTGGTATTTTTTGTTCGATACCAGCCGATACATACAATGCTAGAACTTGTCGACCGTTACTGTGAAATTCGGAAAGATGAAGGACCAATTTGTAAATTTTAAAAAATTAACCCTAAAAAATCACCCCCTGCTCTCTCACTCTCGCTTCTCACAGACTCACTCTCGCCTCTCACCGCCTCCACCACCGTTTGTTTCAGGTTTAACTTCTACTTGGTTGTTTCTCAGTCATTAACTCTTTTTGTAAATTGTTTAAGGATATTTATAGTTCTTTTTATATGATGTTTTGATGTAATTATTATTTATTAAAATGATGAAATTGTATTATTGTAATATTTTAAACAATTTGTATTATTCTTAATTTTATGTTTGTATGATGATGATTGTCTTTTTTATATATTATTATGGTTATTATTTATATGTGAAATATTTAAAAATTATTGTTATTTCATATTAATTGTGATTATTATTTATTATTATGATTTTTGAAAACAGGGTTGAAGTAAACAGTAAACTAGTAAAGCATACAGTATAATTGTACAATATATTAATGGACTATTTTGCAAATTTAAAAAATTTTGGGGACTATTTCATAAATTTTAAAATTACCAGAAACGGTAGCTGATACTGACCGGTATCGGTACAGTATCGTACCAGAACTCAATCCTATACTAAGTCCGATATGGTATTCACAACTTTGGTGGATAATCTCTGGTAGTTAATACACACGGTAGAATACTACATGAAGCAAGTAAAAAATGATCCCGTTTAAGCATAGTGACTAATCAAAGCACAAAAACGACATATGCTGCTGACCCATCCCAGATTAGAAATCGAGACTTACCCCATCCTCTAAGCTTCCCGAAACGTTCCAAATCAGGGTTGGAGCTTATGTTAATTCGCAATACAAATTGCAACCATTTGGTAAGTACTTCACTGTCATCGTGTCTAAACTTCTTCCAATGATGATTTTCTTACCTAATCTCCCTTATAGTTGCTGAAGGTGGAGATCGTGCTTCGTGGAGACGTGACTGGGTCACCCTAAGACTTGCAAAATCTAGCTTCCTTAGGTAAGTTCTTACTTCTAGTCCTTGTCCATCGATTTTGCTTCATTTCGCAACATGCATATTGCTCCCTCTCTTTCTGTATGATAATTTGTAGCACTAAATCAGCTGAACGTTCTTTGTTTTGGAACTTTCTCTAATTCCTTTCTTTCCATATCTCTTGGGTAGATATGGCGAGAGATAGAACCTTCCTCTTTCATAAAGGAGAGGATTTGCGCTTTGCTAGAGTCTTGGTAATCTCGATGAGGGAATTAATTATCCCATGCCAAGAGAGGCTATTATTGATTCTGCTCCAGATAAAACTGGAAAAAGGGCATAGGAAGAATATGTGGTCCCTAGTTTCAATATCTCTTCTACACAAACAACAATTTTGGTCCAAATTTTGGATAAATTGTAGTATGTTTGATATTGCTACCCTCTTCCTTACCACCAACCATAGTAGAAAAGTAGAACTTGGCGTGGGAGTATTACACTAGATAACTTTGGACTATGGATTGTCTTAATCAGAGTGATAGTCATTTCCTGTAGATTTTGCTAGAAAAGATTTCAATAGAGGATTATTTCCATAGAAAACAATCCTGTAAGTTAGGATCAAGAAGATATGTAAGTTTCAGATGTCTGATTGTATCAGGAAATTGTATCCATCCATTATGATTTATAAGGCTAGCCATTTTAACTTTGTGGTCGTGATCTGAAAAAGCAGAGACAACAATAGGATTTGATTATAGGGGACCATAGCCAGTCCAATTATCATGCCATAGGAAAGCAATTTGGCCATTGTCAACTTTATCGAAGACATCATCTGCTACTTTTTCCCTTTTTCTTAAGATTTGATTAAGAAACCAAAAGAGAGATGGCATAATAGGAAGAGACCATATACTGTTCCCTTTCAAAAAGTAGCTATGGAGCCACTTCATCTATAATGAATGCTTGTCCTGGATAATTCTCCACAGCGTTTTAATCAGAAAAACATTATTAGCAACTTTTACCGAGATGATCCCTAGCCCACTTTTCTCCTTTGGTTTACAAAGATTAGCCCATTTAACCTTAGGAATCTCTGAACCTCCATTTGCTTTACCCTATAAAAATCTCTCATCATCTTCTCAACAATTTTTACTAGCTTTTTTGGCAAAGGAAAGTGAGTACTCCAGTAAAGATGTAGTGAACATAAAACATATTTAATAAGCTGAACCTTCCACCATAAGAAAAAAATCTGTTTGCCCATTTGCCCAGTTGCCTTTGAATCTTTTCAATAAGGGGAAGACAGTCATTGAAGGATAGCCTCTTGGTGGAAATAGGGAGACCTAGGTACTGTAGAGGAAGATTTTTCCTGTTCATATTAGTTAAAGAGGAAATAATACCCTGAAGGGAGTCTGCCGAAGTGGATAGAACAAAATGGTTTTTATGAAAATTCATTTTAAGATCTGACATCTTGGAGAATTCGTTTAGCGTGTCCATTAGTAGTTGGATCGAATCTGGATAGGTTTTAAAGAAAAGAATAAGATCATCTGCAAAACAGAGGTGAGTGAGTGATAGTTTCCTACACTTAGAGTGAAACTTGAATTTAGGATTGTGAGAGATTTGGCCTTGATCATTAGCGAAAGCATTTCCATACATAGGATGAATAGGTATGGGGATAGAGGATCCCTTTGTTTGATTCCTCTATCCCTTTGAAAATTCTAGAAGGTGAGCCATTAATAAGCACATTGTAGGCAATAATTGTAACATAAGTCTTAATCCAATTAATAAAAGAATTTGGAAAATTGAACTCCTTGAGAACCCTGAATAGGAATGGCCAACTGATGCAATCGAATGCTTTGTTGAAACCTATTTTGATAGCACAGTTCAAGAATGAGTTCCTTCTGGAGTATATTTTAAGAACTTGTGTAATAAGAATGTTGTCCCCAGTATCTCTTTTTTTTCATAAAAGCATTCTGATTCTCACTGATAATGAAACTAATAACTCCTTTAAGTCAATTAGTAAGGATCTTAGCAATGATTTTGTAGAGAAAATTGGTGCAAGATATCGGTCTGAAATCGTCAAAAGTAGAAGGGCTAGGAGTTTTGGGGATTAAACAGAGATTAGTCTTGTTAAACTAAGGTCCTATAAGGGACCATGTCATTTGGAAGAACAAACCATGGAGCCCATCCGGTCAGGGAGCTTTCATCCCATTCATAGCAAAAACCGTGGCATTGATCTCCTCATCTGTTATGCCTTCCACCAATTTCCCAACAGCTTCAAGAGTGACTTTGTTGATAATATAATTCTTAATAGGATCCAGAGAGACATCAAAAACCATATCCGAACCCAAGAGACCTCTATAGAATTTCACAGCTTCCTCCACGATGTTTGATTGATCATTGAGACTTCTTCCCTCAGTATTGATTATCGAGCATATTTTATTGACATTCCTTCTATCAGTAAAGGAATTGAAAAAGAATTTAAAAGCTCTATCGACCTCTTTGATCCAGTTAATCTGAGCCCTTTAATGGATGAGCAAATAGGGATTTTGGACTACTCTTAGAAAGAGGTCAAGTTCCATCTTTTCCTTTGAGAGAAGGACCACATTATTAGGATTATGAGAGAGTAGACTTTGAGTGGCAGCTAGTCTTTCTTTGGCAATATCAATAGCAGCTTGAGTATTAGGGGAATGTGAAGCCTTCAGAATCGTCAGTTCTGCTTTAATTGCTTTAAGTTTTTGGCAACATATGAATTGCCTAGAACCCAAAACCTTAGCTGATAATCCCATCCTAATTGCTTCATTGAATCCATCCACTTTAACAAGATAGTTGTTAAATCTAAAGGGATGTGGAGAAAAGAACTTCTGGAAGAGTCCCTCAACTAGAATGGGAGAGTGATTAAAAGAAGTCTTTAGAAAGTTTTTACTTATGAGCATGTGGGCTTTATAATCATCTTTTTGGAGCTCCTTCCTTCTATAGGGTTGATAATAGGCCCATTAAAGTTTGGTTTGCCTCTAACCCGATTATGACTCAATCGAGTTCGGGTTTTCCTCTAACCTGATTTGACCCAACTTAATTCCTTATATCGTTTCGTGTCTCTAACTCTATTTGATCTAACTTAATTTCTTATATCATTTTGTACTCACTCAAATAATATTATTTTTAGATTCATTTAAGTATTTTAAAGTAAATCAAATTAATCCATCAAATTTAAGTTTTTTTTGAAATATAATTAAATTAAATTCAGATCAAATTTATTAATTCTATACTCTTCTAATATATATGTTCTTAGATTGGTGTCTTCACTAGTAAAATTATAAGATATTTTGTTGGTTAAATATTGAATTTAGTGTAATTTTTAAAATTAATTAATAAAAATTATTTATTTGATATAACGATTTAAGTCATTGTAAATTTTGGATTATGAAAATATAAACATGCAATGCCCATTATTTAATTTTTGTTTTGAGTCAGTGACGTAATACTCTTATGGACTTTTTTGGATTATAGGAATTGGGTTGGTTCATTATTGAGCCTTAGCTTGTACCTACTTTGTTATGACTTGTAAATTGTCCACTACTTAATTCTTGTTTTGGATTAGTTTTGAATTAGTGAAAGATTACTTTTGTTAACTATGGATTATGGGTTGAGTCCATTCCTAGGTCTTACTCTTTGTCCATTTCTAAAATTTATAAGTTTTTTGTGTGTCTTATATTCCCAATTTGAGTCATTCAAAATAACATTAATTTAGATTTGACTTAAAACTTAATTAATTCCGATCTAGTTTGACTCGAAGGAGTCAAATCAAACCAACCTAATTATGTTATTATTATTTTCACGCATCTACTATATTTCATTACATTATTTTCAATTTAATAGTCAACTAATTCTGTCAAATCTTCCCAGACCCTGTGTCTCAGTAGAATTTCAATTGAGTGTTGATGATAATAATGATAATAGTCAATTAATCGACATAATATTTGTTAGTAGTGTGCCCTAGGCCAATGGATATTTGTGATTCATGTATTAACATTATGAGTTGTTAATAATATATTATGAGGTATTCCTTTCATATATGCATGTATTTCGTTTATGTAATGTGATTTACATTCCATG
>JAOQMR010000213.1:42137199-42156738 GCA_027563865.1 Erythroxylum pelleterianum | reverse complement strand
TATTAAAATTTGTTATTTTTTCTGTATCACAGATATAATACTATTTATATATCTTTGCGATATATTGTGAAGTTGTTAGAGTTTGGTTGTGCTTGCATACTTCTGCCTGAGTCATTTATGTTTCATACAAATATGTAAACTTAAGTATATTGTCAATTTATTGGGGCTTTTTTTTTAATTTCGCCCAGGGCCTATAAAACTATAGGAACGACTCTGTGCAGAAGAAGAGATCAAGAAGAACAATGGAAAGAGTACGAGGATCTTCAAAGCTGTTGAATCTTATCTTCTCCAAAACCTTGAGGCCGCCTACACTTAGGTTTCGTCTTCTCTACGGTTGCATGGCATGTCTCTTACGTAAAACCATAGTTGTTGGTTTCTCCAAGGTCTTGGCCATGGTGGACGATTTTCGATTGAATAAGGATGTTTTTATCCTACTTGCATGATAGGATTGTAATGTTTCTTACATTTGGAGTGGTGTTGATTTCAGGTTTACGAACTTATTAAAATTTCGATTTCAGACACAAATACGATCCAAAATATTCTAAAATAAAAAATTTGAACGCATTCACACTAAACTTAAGCTTAGTGTTTGTTTGGATGAGTTTATATCAGTAAAGTTTTTATCAGTAGAGTTTTTCTAAAAAGAATTTTTATAAAAAGCTAGTTGACTGTTTGATTGTCATTTTCAAAAGAGCTTTTTTAAAAAAGCTTTATACAGTAGACTGTTTGACAACATAGAAATAAAATGTACTTTTAATTTTAACTATATTTTATTTTGTAATAAAAATTATTTTTTCATATAAATATTATTTAAAGTACATTAAACAATATTCAAAGCATAATATATTAATTATTATATAATTTTTCCATATGAAACATAAATGAAAATATATCTAACCGATTTTTTATATGGATTATAACATAAGTAAAACTAATATCAAAAATAAATATTAAAATATATAAAAATCAAATAATATTATATAATTCCCAAAATAAATGTGAAGATGAGTTTGTGGGTATTGTAGGAATTATGTGTAAAACATAAGGGCAAAAAAGACTAAAAATAGGCTCATTAATTGATCTGAAAATTATACTGAAAAGGTGTTTTTTTGAGAAGCTCCAAATTTGTGATTCTTAAAAAACTGTATTTTAGCTGCCAAAAAAGCTATATTTATTAAAAAGTGCCTTTTCATTTTACAATCAAACACTCATTTTTCTTAGAAAAAGCTTTTGAGGTAGAAAAAAAGCTTATTTACCCTCCAAAAGCTCAACCAAACAGACACTTAAGCTAATGCTGAAAATGTTTAACTTTGACTAATAAATAATTTTAAAATTTTCGAATAAACGAATGAAATTAAGTTAAATTCACCCAATAAACTTAAGTTCAAATTCAAACTTATAAAAAATTTTCAATCTCGAACTCAAACTTTGAGCTCTATTCTATAGTTTTGATCGACATTTGAGAGTTTAGTGGTTGACAATGTATTAAGCTTGTTTCTATGTTGATAAATTGAATTTTGGCGATCCTAAAATAACATTATTTTAAAAAGTTGAATCGTTAGAGCCGATTTCTTATTACTTTTGAAATCGGAACAAATCGAAAATATGATCAAACAAAATTTATTTCATTGAATTTGAAGTTAATCAGACCGAATTTGCCTAAGTAAGGGGCATAGGGCCAAAAAGTTTTGTGTTCGAATTTCCCTACTTACGCTTTATTGATCGAGTCTGTCGTACAAGACTTGCCTAATACGGCGTACACGGTTGACGTGATTTGCGGGCTATTGCGTCAATCCATAACTTTACTCAGTGCGCATCTAAAGGATAACGACTGCAGGTTCTTCTGTTAAAAAAAACATATTTCTTTAAATTTGTGGTTGAAAAGAGCCCTTTTGAAACAACCGACTTTACTTTAAAATGTTCAATTATTAAGTAAAGCTCACCACTCAGAACTATAACTTTATGAAAGGAAAGCTAAAAGACAATCATCCACTAATACTATTTATATGTAAAGAACAGAATTAACTAAAAACTATAATAATCAAAATGGGAATATCTCTACATGGTCCCTCCTAAAGGGTCCGTTCACATTAAAAGCTTTGCACCAACTTGTAAAGGATGGGTCCGGAGGAAAAGTTCACATTAAATTTTAAGAAAATATTGTATTTTATTACAAATTATTAATTAATGATATGTGTGAGACTATAAAATTATATGATCATCTTTCACATAATTGTTGTCTTATTATTAATTAAAATTATTTAACTTATTAGAATTAAAAAAACTATTATATAATCACGATAACTAATTTGTAGAGAATTAACTTATAAAAACGACCATGAGCGGTAACCCTTGGTAAAAGGGCACGTAACAGAAACTCAAGATACATGACATTATTATACTAAATCACAAAAAGGCCCTTCTCCCAAGCTCGTGAAATATTTCACCTATAAGTTTCAAAAGAGCTGCATCATAAATTTTCAACCTATATACCAATCAAGTGAGTTACAAAACAAGTTTTCATAAGAGGTCAAACATAAACAAAGATTGACTGAAGCTTAGATTTCAAATATGCTAGCCGATACACAAGTCCTTCTCTTTAAGGCCGACAATTCTCGAAATCTGCGTTCTAGAAATCTAAACTAACCAATCTTCTTTTTGTATAACTTAGACCTCAAACATGATATACTCACCAATAAAAAATACTCTTTAACTAATTAAAAATGACAATCAAGCTATGGTCTCCTAAATTACAAGTTTGATTGGATCAAGATAAGAACTCGAGCCTAAGCTTCTTTAGACTTGGAACATATCCCAAAAATTCTTGTTAAGTTACTAGAGTCTCTCTCTCTTTTTTCCCTTAAGATTTGACAATTACTCCAGCAAGAATCTTCCTCTTTCTGTGTCTTATCACAAAGGAAAGAAGATTCCTTTTGCTTTTGCCTCTCATATATTCTTCTTCCATGCACAAAACAAATGTCACCTTACCTGTGCATTGATTCTTCACTTGTACTCTTTCCACCAAACATCCCTTTCATCTCCCATATTAATTGTTCCTCCATTCTCTGTCTCTTCCTCTCTCCGTTCCCTAATGGCTCAAGAATTAGAGGTATGTTCTTTGCATTCCAATACCAGGTGAGACCAGATATATAAATACATACTTTCTGCAGAAATGAACCTTAACATGGCATGACTTAGTTTGAGCATCAGAGTTGAGTTTGTTTCTATAACCATTCATGAGTGGCTTTCCTTCTCAAAGTGCAGAATCCTCGAGTCACCGAGATACAAGTCCGGATGGACTGCAACGGGTGTGTGCAGAAGATCAAGAAGGCACTGCATGGCGTTGATGGTAAGATGGTAATATGTCTGACAAATTCTTGTTAGTGTTGTTCTTCAAGAATCATCATCATCGTCCGGGATTCACCATTTCTGATGTAGATTAATGTTGCAAGTTGCTCAGGTATATCTCATATATATGTTGATCTTCCCCAACAAAAGTTGACAATAACCGGATGGGCAGATCCAGAGAAAATTGTCAGAGCCATTAGGAAAACTAGGAAGATGGCCATTATCTGTTCTCACTCAGAATCAACAGAGCCTCCTGCTGCTCAGCCATCGGAACAATGTCAACAACAACCTGAAGGTGGTTCTTCGCCACCATCAGCCTCTGATACTGCTAACCCTCCTCCAGCAGAAGCACCAGCCGCTGAACCACCAGCAGCACCACCAAAAGATCCCCCATCGGAAGAGAAACCATCACCAACACCTCCTACGCAAGATACTAATGCAAGCCAACCTAATCCACAAGCCTCTGTACCCAGAGATGAGGGAGAAGTTCATACCATATACCACCACCCTCCGGCACCAGATTATGACAACTATAGACATCGACCCAAAGATCAAGGAGAAGTTCACATCAAATACCAACACCATCAGGCAACAGATTATGACAACCATAGATATGACTATGGAGATAATTACACAGGTCACTGGAATAGATATGGCGGTAATGGACCAAGATTTTCACCAGAGCCAATACAGCCAATCCACGTCACACAAAGCTACAACACATATCGGCCATCTCCATATGTTACTAGTTACGAGTATATACAGTTGCCACCGCCACGACCAACATTTTATAGCAGCAGGATGGACCATTACAATGATGAGTATCAAGAGAATAATCAAAATGGAAACATCACATCTATGTTCAGTGATGAAAATCCAAATGCATGCAGGATAGTGTAAAAAGGGTCAGGCAGGGAGAACATGATGAGAAGAGGGACTCTTGTTTCGTGTCAAGGAAATACAGAAATCAATTAATTGTCAAACAGAATAATAACAGAATTCTGATGGCTGCAATATTTCCTAACAAGCATGTCAAAACGTTGATCCACAACAGAACTAGATTCTAAACTTGTATGGGCAGTAAGAATCAATTCCCTGCATTCCGTTTCCAAGGCACTGCTCCTCTAGACTTCCTTTTTGTTATATATGAATTTTTGTAGAAGAATCCTATAAAGAACTAAGCTTGTGCTACAAATGGATGCATTTAAAATTGTGTTTTGCCATGTCGAAAAATAGGACTTAATTTATTACCAAATTTCTGTTGGTTCTCTGTCAAAACCAATTTTGCTAGTAGCTGTAGCCTTACTAAAGACGAAGCCTCTTACAATAAAGCAAATATAATTTAGAATAATTCATAGGTGAACTCAAAAAGGACAAGTAATATTATAGATTTTCATAAAAGAATTACCAAGAAAATGGTCAAACAAATCACTTAGATCAGTCCTATTTACAATGTATACTTAAATTCTCAACGTGAACATATAATGGTAGGATTTCCAGCTATAGACTTCCAAAGAGTGCTACAAGTAGGGATTCTTTTGAAAAGTTTATAAACAACTATTAGTGTTAGGACAAAGGTGATGTAGGACAAATAGAAGAATTATGAACTAGTAGTTAAAAGCACAAAATTAGGAAGTGTGGTGGTATTAGGCTGCTGGAATATTAGGTTTCAAGGTTGAATTTTGGCTATGAATGCAGGATTTTCAGATTTTGTAAAGCTGGAAATTTAAGGTTTGAATGCTGGAATTTTAGGCTTAGGATTTTAGGATTTAAGATGGATGGAACATAGGTATGAGAGGGCTGGAATTTTAGGCTTAGGATTTTTGGGTTTAAGATGGTTGGAACATATTTAGGTTAGGGTTGCTGGAATTTGGTGAAGAACACAAAGAATGGATAGTAAATTCCAAAAACAAAAACACAAAGAATGGATAGTAGGAAACTAGGAATCACTCTTAGGAGAAAGCATCACACCTTCTAATAGAAAACTCAAGTTTGTAGAAAAATTCCAGATTACTTCTTATTAATGAAAGACCAAGTACATATATATAGTGTTCTTAGAATCCTTATTCTAGTAGGAAAAGGATTTCTAATTTAAATCCTGATATAATAGAAATTCTATAGGTCCTATTCAACTAGGATAACATATCTAAAACAGAATAACATAAAACTACTACTTCCTATCCAATAAGAAATCCTAGTGCAATATGAATTTCAGCCTTTATCTTCAGTTTCAATTCAATTCTCAATCTTCACCCCACCAAATTAAAGCTTGTGATTGATTAATCTTTCCTCTTTTATTTCTCTTATAGACTTTAAGTTCTTTTGCATCAAAAGGTTTTCTGACAGCAGCTACATATCATATGAGAAGATGCTAACTACTGCAGAAGCACAGCTCAAGGTTTTCAATTGACATGTTACCCAAAAGATACAGAAATTTACCAACTACAAAATGTTGCCGTGTCCAACATTTTGGCAAGCAATACCTATTTCATATGACCAACATTACAGATTTACAGAGTCGTCGTCATCATCATCATCATCATCATCATCATCACACCCAGTCTGAAGTCCCGCAATAAAGCGGGGTCTGGAAAGAACTGATAGTACACAGCCTTACCCCTACATAGTAGAGAGCTGTTTCCGATAGATCCACACGCAGATATGACAATAAAATAGTGATGCAGGTTAAGAGAAGTAAAACTGGCATGCTAAATCATTAAGTAAATAAAATCACAATAAATACATAACTAAATAAAAAATAAAATATATCTCGACTTTCAAAAAATATTTTAAGAATAAAATATAACGAAATATATCATCTCTTTATCTTTAGAAAAGTACCAATACTCAGACGATAAGAGAGCAATAAAGCATCAAAAAACTCGACTTTGAATCATACAAAACACGAAAATGTAAAAACACAAAACGTCTGAAACCATAAGTGTGCATAGGTGCTTGTAAACAGATTTACAGAGTAAAAATGCAAATAAAACGAAGGTTGGTATTATTAGGACATGATCTGGATAATGGGCATAGGTGCTTGTAAACTAGCCGTCAAATAGTATTGTCTGAAGCAGAGATGCCATTGAGTCAAAGCTTTCACCAATCAATAGAAATCAAAGATCAGAAATACTGATTCATTGTTTACGTTGGAGTTCATTACTTGGATTTAAACAGAATGAAGTAATAACCATTCAAAGAAAATGGCTTAAATACGAAAAACACTAAATGCAAAATTGAGGGAGAACTCAAAACAGTACTATCAATTACTACCCTAGCTGTCAATATCACTACTTAACTCAGATTCATCATCTTCTTCCCCATAACGACACTCATCAATGTCTTCATCATCATCCTCGTCATCATCCAGCTGGTGACTAGGTGATGACATATCAGTTTTTCTCATAGCAGCTTTGTCAATCTGTCAAAGGATAAAAAAAGTGAATCAAATACCATTAAAACAACATGAAACAATGAATCAGAGCAATGATGGGAACTAACCTGTGCTTTTACAAGCTGCAATCGACCAGATAGTTGAAATAAAGGTTGAGTAGCCACCTCTTTGGATTTGGTGATCTAGAAAAAGAGACATTGTAAAATATGAAAGCATTTATTTCGAATTGAGGTGAGGTAAGATACTAGCACAGAAAGAGCAACAAAAAAAAAAACTTTCTTATAGTCAAATTCTACCTTCAATAAGGAATCAAGAATCTGGGCTTCATCTTGAGCTGCAATATGATGGCCATAATTGACCAATATACAGTAGATCCATGGTAGAACTAACTTTCCCTTATGTGTTCTGATGTAGACAAAGAATCTTAGTTAACAGCAGTAACAGTGTTTTAGTACGATGTTACAAGAAGATTTGCAGAACTTTGTGAAAAAGATGGCCAAGTCAAAGCAAACACACCGTATAACAAATTAAAGCAGAAAGGGAAAGGCCAATTTAGTTTTGTAAATGGCAGACTCCTATGCTGAAGAATCTCAAATATCAAATTTGATCTTAGAGAATAACAAAAACAAACCTAGACTGCCATACGATCATCAATATTTCCAGTAACTTGATAGCATTGCTTGGCCCCATAGACAATACAACTGCCCTCATCTGGTAGAAAACAACCAATAAAACCCAATAAGATGAGTGAAGCTTATACCGATTCATTCATATTGATGTTGACTTCCATTTTACTCTTTTAATCTTATTTTATTCGGTGGGAACTAGCAGCAGAGGAGAAATATTGACCCTTGTGGTATTCATAATGACAATAACCAAAAACAACAACACCACCTAGTAGAAATCCCATTGACATAATGACAATAACCAAAATAATTACAAAACAGACCAGGTTCACTTAAGCAAAGAACAGACCTTCTTTTGCGGGATATCAGCTTGAAGATCAATACTCATATGCATTGCAGAGTCAATTGTCTTATCATCTTCATCAGTAAGTAAATTTAATTGTCTCAGCTGCTTCTCCAAGCAGATTGATTGTACGTCAATCATTTCATCTGAACATACCCACAACATTAGCCATTAGTCCAAGCAGAAAGAGAATGGCATAATTCTAGCCATTGCAAGAAGTTAAAACCTAAATACTGAATGGCAGTTGCCAAGCAAAAGACGTCGCTACAAAATGTGGTGCTTCCTTATCTTAGTCTCGTCAAGTACAAGAGCAGACAAGCACAAGCACAAGTCCTAACAAAACACACTTATTGGCTATTATCAAAATATGTTTGACACTTATGCATTATGTTCATAATCTTTCTTGGCTTTCCTTTCTTTCCTTAGCTCTCACTTTATCACGTCCTCTTCTACTTTATGCAACTAAACTACCAGGGCATCTAGCAGTCTTTTACCAAATTCCAGCAGTGTCAGTCCTAGCAATCTGGAAGCATGGAGAAAATGTTCCAAACATGAGCTATCAAAAAATGTATCTTCAAAGTGACTCCAAGCTCTAAAATTATGGCTTTCTCTACCTTCAGGGATGACAATCAAACTTACAAAAGGACTATATATTTCAATTTAAAAAATGCAACCACCAGAGTCCCCAACAAATAAATTGATGTACTCTTTTCCGCTTTTTCATTGTTTTCAATGAAAGAACACCTACAATTATAAGCGAGAAGTGAAGACATCAAGTTTTTGCTAGGATCAGAAAATGTGGTGGAACAGTTCAATGTTTATCGATGATATGAAATAATATAAACATGGATTAATTATGTTCACAAGTACTGTATATATTTCTATAAGATCGCAATTTCACCTTTCTTCTCCACAAGCTGAGCTTGATCATCATTCTCCATCAGACCAGCCATAGCTGCTTCATTGCTCTTCTTTGTATGTTTCACCTTTTTCTGATAAATATCAGAAACTCTTGGAGTAGGAAGCAAGGCATCCTCCACATTTGCACGGTCTAATGCAGTAACTGTTGAATTACTTGCAAACTGATTAGGGAACAGTCAGAAAACTAAAACGCAGAAAACTACCACCAAATAAGGGTAATTAATACAGGGAAGAACCCCAGAGAGATCCTAGTGCACAGGGAATCTATTAAGTTTGTCAATCAGTGTCACGTCAACAAAACACAAAATAATCTGGTAGTAACTGGCAGATTTAGGACTAAGGTCCACTGCCAATCTCAGGTAGTTACCTGCATTTTGTGCCCCCGTTCCTTTCTTAGGTTTAGTGACAGACTTATGGACTGGAAGCAGAATACCATCATGAGAGCTATTAAGCCTCATGTCTGTTCCAGAATGCACCAACACTTTCTGAAACATGGGCTTTACCAGTAAACCATAGGCAATGAACACTTGTGCAACATTGGACCCAGAAATGCCTTGAATTTTTGCAGCAAATATTGCGGGTACTGGACCCTTATAGGGTTTAGAAACAGATTCATCAGAAGACACTAAAACTTTTGTGGGCTTGGCATTGCGTAACTCCTCCACATTCTGTCCACACCATGTATAACACACACCAGCTTCTGAAATGGCCAACACATAAAGGCCCACATCGTCAACTCCATCAGATCTAAAACATTTGCAGTCAAGGTACACAGCAGGGTGCTCCATTGCAAGAACACAGCTTGCTGATTGCCTTTTGCTTCCATCAATTCTCCATATTGCCACATATCTTTCACCAACAGCAGATGAGAGAATATAGTTTCCGTCTTCAGTAAAAATCATGAAACGAATGGTTCCCTGTTGATTATGAGAAAGAACATTTTCTTACTAAAAACAGATATTACAAATTACAAAAGCATATGCAAAAACAATCTAGTGCATAATCAATGTTGGGGAAGGGAATTTAAGAAAACCAGCAGATGGAAATCAACACTCACAGGATGACCAGAAAATTTCTGTATCTTCTTGTGATCAGAACAACTGAAAACCTTCAATTGTGCAGCTGCAGTAGCTAACATCTTCCCATCTGATGTCCATAGATATCCACCCAAGTAAACATAATGAAAAAAAAACTAAGTATACATTTCCCTAGTATATATCCCTAGTTAATTCAAATGTGTTTGGTAAAATCAATATCATAAGCCAGTATATGTTTACACCCGCTAAATAAATTCTAAATTTTCCAGGAAAAACTAATTCATAGAATGGTCAAGAATGGTTGTAAACGGAACAAAAAGCCAGAAAACTAAAAGTGTATACCACGAACATACCTGAAGAAACAGAGTTGGAGGATATAGCTTTTGTAGAAGCTCTAAACTTCCCTGACATGTTTCCTGTTAGTGGATCAATTATGCAAATCATTCCATCAGCACCTGCAGTGTAGATACACGAATCCTGTGCTGAAAATGAAATGGCATTAACCCCCCTGCACATTAACAACAAAGAAGATCTGAGCTAATAGTAAATCAGAATTGAAGTCGCTTATAGTTGATAAAGAGCCCCACCCAATAAAGGATAGTAGCTTCAATACATCAATAAACTTTTCACTCTTCCTCTCAAACATCTCTCTACATAGCAGTTAAGAAACTTCTAATACAGGATCAAGTTACTGATCAAAACAACCATGACTGAGAATATCAAGAGAAGAAAATGAAGAGCAACGGGTGAAAAGAGAAGGAACAGGAAAAACAAGTTTTAAATTATTGATAGAACATAAGGAAACTACAAAAGAAACCAAAAGACATGGTAAAAGAGCAGTATCAAGGCCCATATCTTGACACTTCACCATGAAGGCTAGAAGTTGAAAGACATCTTAAGTTGGAATACTCAAAGAACACTGGTGTTGACAACAAAAATTTGCAAGACATAACATTTCTGGCCATAAATCATGCGTAATTGTTTCATAAATTCAACTTAAAAGACTCCAGTTACAGATTAAACCAGAAAAGGCATCAGATTAAATATTCAGCTATCACCGTTCAGTCGCTGCCATTGGCCTTCCTTTTTGTCAGTATTTCTCAACAATAGTACCAGAAGGGAACAGTTAACCACAATTGAAAATACAATGTAATACAAGTATGGCATAAGATTAAGTTTTCCACAAAAAAAGGAAAAACACAGAAATAGAATGAGTGGAGTAGGAACAGCCAAGAAAGTGATCAATCAGATGGAAATCTAAACCAAAAACTAAGAGAACTCCAAACTCAACCTAGCAGATTTATGGGTAAGAATATCCATAGTGCAAATCAATGTTTATAACTAACAGTGTGAATTGGTGAATTCAGAGAAAAAGAAAATCATTTTCACTCAATTACGATAAATTAGCACAGTATGCAGCAGGTAACTCACCCAGGATGGCAATCATTAAGAGACCACTTCAATTGACCAGAAGACACATCAAGTGCCAAGACATCCCCACTGCCAGTTCCTAAAACTAGCAATGAACTTCCTAGTTTCCTTTTCTTCTGCAATGATACAAACAAAAATGCGTCAGAAAGTAAAAGGCATTGAGACACATCATTAAGAACGGTTGCAGAATAATTTTGAATAAGTTCAAAAAGAAATTGCAAACCTTCCGGTCAAGAGACAACCATTTCATACACGTGTAATCAACCGACAGGTGTCCTCTTCCAGTAGTGTATAAATCCGCATCACTAGATGCTATGTCCGTAAACTCAGTTTGCAGTTGACCACTTAAACTGTCCCAAACCTGAGAAGAACAAAGCAGATTCATTACATTGTTTCCAAGCGAGCCGTGAGAATTAACAAAAGATATTAATATGCAAACTTTTCACTCATATAAAGCATGGTCAGTTTTAACATCCCCAACTTTAGTAGAATCGAAAGAGTTGTTCAGATCACCTTTATTCGACCATCTCCAGAATTAATTGCGAAGTAATCCAACGAAGGACTAAAGGTAGTCAAGATTTCCCTGATATTAGCTGTGACCATGATCCTGAAAATCCAAGCAGCAAATCAAACATCAAAATTATTTCTCATGGTGCACAAAACACATTCCAAAAGCAACTCTCAAGCATTCAAAAGCAAGCAAAATCATATCTTCCACACACTCACGCACACAAACAGGAGAAAAAAGCGGGTCCAACTTCTGAAACCAAGCAAAGCTTACTCGGGAATAACCCTCTTAGCATTATCAATAATACGCTTTACCTATTATATCCCACAAAGTACTAGTTCCATGTAAAACCCTCCTAAAACCCCTAACCAGAGAAAACCCAGAAAAGGGTTTATCTTTTTGCTTAGATATTTATTGAAAAAAGAATACCTCTTTATGCTTGTGTAGCTATCTGAACGTTCTTCCTCTTCCACTCTATCTTCTTCCAATGAATTTAAGCTCTCTACGTTGGGTACACAAACGGAAATATCCAACTAACGGAGAATTTGTCCTTTGAAGCGACTTTGGAACAATAAGACCATGAAAAAAGAACAGAGCTTTGCAGTGAGTCGAAGACGAAAGAACCTAGAGAAGTGGTGGCAACTAGCTAGGCTTTTAGCGTTCTTCTTCTTCTTCTTCTGTTGCTTCTTTTTTTACCAAAAAAACAAGAAAAAGAAAATTCAAAATTGGGCTCTTCTCTTCTATTCTAAATTAGCCCAATATTATCTCTAGTTAAGACCAATTTAATGATTTATAAGAAAATAAAGTAATTCACGATCCTTTTAATAACAAATAAAAAACTAAAATTGGCTTTTTTTTCTTTTGAAAGAGAGGAACCCGTTACCCTTCGAATATATACCGAGTAAATCTTCGGATTGACATAATAGTCTGTAAATCACGTTTGGTTCTGTCGGATTCTGGCTGAACTGTACGATGTCGTTCGGATCCATGAATCGATTGTCTCATACAAGAGTTTCAACGAGAGGTACCTGCAAAATAATCTTCGTAGCCTATTATCAGGAGAAAACCTGTCATGCAGAAGTAGGAGCCTACGTGAAAACCTAACCCTAGCATCCGTATCATATATAAGGTATGTTTTCATCGTGATGAAGGTAGGTACAATCGTAACCCTAGTTTCTTCTTGCTTACGGTAATCTCACCTTCATCAAAAGACTAATTTGAGCGTCGGAAGGACTAATCGGGACACAATTTCGAAGACCTTCATGACGAGTCGTTGATAAGTGGCCCCTGTATTCTTCAGGCCGAACGGTATTACTTGGTAACAATAGGTGCCCTGGTCGGTTATGAAGGCAGTTTTTTCCTCGTCTTCGAGGCTCATTCGAATTTGATGGTTGCCCGAGAAAGCATCTAAGAAGCTGAGAAGTTCATGCCCGGAGGTGGAGTCTACCAGCTGGTCGATCTTGGGTAGGCTCCTACTTCTGCATGACAGGTTTTCTCCTGCTAATAGGCTACAAAGATTATAGATTGGGCTTGGGTTTGACGTTCTTAATAAATGGACCGATCGGCCCACGGGTCGTTGTGACTGGGTCTAGGCCCAACACGACCGACCCGACCAACGTCAGTTGGGTACTTCGTATTAAGCAAGCTCTATACGTTAGGCTCAATCAAGAGAGCATAAGTTAGGGGAAGTGAATACAAGACTTTTTAGTTCCATGTCCCTCGATTCCATCAATTCGATCATTCCTACGGGGCTACTAAAATTGGCTTGGTAATATTAATTTAATAAGAGCTTTATTTTTATATTGAAAATTTTAAAATTAAACTTTTACATCAAATTTAAATTATATATTTAAATTCTTTAATATCTATTATTTAAATAGTTATTAATTTTTGAGAAGATTAATAATAAAAACAAAGTTATATAATTTATATAAGTTATTTTTATTTTCTTTTTCATCATTGTCATTTAGAAACGATCTCTTTATTAATTAAGGGTAAGTCTGTGTAATACTGAACTTTCTCAAAATTCACGTTACCGATGAAATTTTTATTGGATCGTCGTCGTTGTAAATATGACACATATTATATATTTCGAATAGGCATTAAAAATTTATATGTGCTAAAATTCAAGTCCAAGTCTTTAATCCAAATATTTAATGTTGAGTAATTAAAATATCATAATCTTAAATATTTATTTGTAATCAATAATAATATTTATGTAATTAACTAAAAATTAAGATTTAATAAAACGAAAATTTAAAATCTAATATTATTTTTAAAGATTATAAAAATTAGAAAATAGCCTATGAACCAAGCATTCTTGTCTATTAGATCTAACGATCAAAACAAAAAACTAAAATCAGCAATAGGAGCACAACCAAAAGATTTTCTTACACATGAATGAAGAAATGAATCTGTACAAATAATCTGAAGATAAAAACCAGATAACAAAGTAGCAAATGCTTGGACATATCTCTTTATTGGAAAGAATCTGAACTACTGACAGTAATCTGTAGAAGAATTCTTGACTATACTGTTCAGGAAAGGATTCATAATGTTGCAGATTTACCATAAGAATCCAGGATGGCATAGTAAACGGAGGAAAAACTTGAACATGAACTCTCGAGCTCAGGGCATGGTTCCGGAACAACAGATGTCGAAAAGCCAATCACATTGGAGCATAGCCAGGGAGATGAGGAAGCATAAGTATGTAAGGTGACATTAAATAGGCAAATAGAGGTGAAAGGGGATTCATGAATTCCTGTGAAATTCCCAGCAACAGTGATGTTCGTACCGACAATGTTCCGCAACATTATCTGGTCAAGAACTGGTAGAGCATTACGATCAAATTTGTCGTCCGGATGTTTTCCAGAGTCACCTATAGCGCCAAATGCAATATTGATGTTTTCCAGTTCAACATCTGATATAATGATCCTTTTGATGTAGCCACCCCTGCCCTTGGTTGTCCTGAACTCAATGCCACTCGTGGAGTTATACAGGTGGACATGCTCCACATGCACTTCAGAAATGCCACCAGACATTGCACTGCCAAAGGCAATAGATGAACCTGAAGATGACTGAAGGTGGACCCTTCTTATCTGTACATCTGTGGTAGGTCTGTTGTAAGCAATACCATATTCATCCCAACCACTCTTAAGCGATATTGCATCATAACCCGTTTCGATGCAGCTATCCTCTATACATACATTATTCGAAGAGTCTGAGATTTTACAGAAACAATTCAGTTAAATATTTTGATGCGCCAAAGGTAACTTTGCAGCAGATAACAGAGTCGACCAACTGTTCATCAGTCGTGTTGTATATACAAACAATTCTGACAAATAGACCAAGTAAAGTCTGCGACATTTCGTTTTCTCAAGTTGTTTTATATGATAACTTGTCTCTTTCAAACCAATATTGCATGGTTCAATACTTATCAGATAGATGATATCTGCCTTTTGACATGTGATTGCAGATAGAACGTGACTTATCAAATAATATTGTAATGACTGCAATTTCTTTCGGAAGACCATGCCAAACTAAACTAACGAAACTATTCCACGAACCTGGTACTATCCCGATCGTGAAAGGAGATTCAGGAGGTGCAGAAACGGAGATATTTTGTACAAGCACGTTACTGCATTGGATTCAATTACACAAATGTTAAAGTCTGCCAAACAAGTGATGATTAGCAGCTCTTCATAAGCAAAATTACCTGCAATAAACTGGATGTATGCCGTATGCAGGAGCATTTGCAAAGGAAAGGTTTGACACTACTACATCTTCCGAATCTACAAATTCCACAAGATTCGGCCGGCTGTAATTCAAGGAATTGGACTCGAACCATTCCCACCAAACCGAACCCTGGCCGTTGATGGATCCGTTATCACCTATAGCAGGTTATCATATTGAGACTATTGATTGTATATCAAAGGCAAACAGTATCAGAAGGAATTAGAAACAACTCACCAGTTATGACTACATCCTTCACCATATATCCATTTATCAAACTCCTGTACCTATTGCCGGGAAGATCTATCCCGCGACCATACGAAGGCAAGGGCTCCACGATTTCCCAATGAAAGGGGTCCTAATTACATACAAAACTCACCAGTTAGTTCTTTGATTGAAGATTGCTCCAGCTCTATTGCTTATGCACAAAACTGGATGGTGGAAAGAATAGAGGGCAAACAAATATGTGCAACAATGTTGAAAAAGGAGGTTCAAATTACCTGAGATCCAAGAATGACAGCACCTTTCTCCAAGAAGAGGGTAAGATGGCTAGTGAGATCGAAACTTCCGGTGAGCCACATACCCGGCGGCACATATAACTGAGCACCGCCCTTGTCTGCAAAGGACTTGAGATAGAAAATGGCATTCTGAAAAGCAATGGTATTCAAGGTTTTGCCATCTCCAATGGCACCAAACTCCAAAATGGACACACTGTGTGGTCTTGGCTCCCACCTTGGCTTATTGTCACACACTCCATTGTTTCCTTCACCAACTACAGTTCCAATTTGGTCTATCAGTACCAGCAGTAAGATCAATGCCACCTGAAACAGTGGAAGGCATACTTGGAATATGTTCTATAACTGCAGATTCATCTTCATCAATATAACAAACACAAAGTGATCTCAGTAGACAGACAAGAATGGAGACCATCTGGACTCTTGCTCCGTTGAACGGATTCAGAATTCTTGAGTACGACTATTCATAAACTAACCACAGATTGTTTGCAAAACCAACCACAAAAAACATACAAATGGGCATTGAAGGTTGGTTTTTGTAACTCCAACCAAACACAAGTTAGTGTGATAAACAATTCGAAACTAAAAGCTCTGTCATCATCCAAGAAAAGCTAAGTTGGGCCAAATGAGCGGCAGGAAGAACATGAACGAGAATCGAATCATACGTGCAACACGAAAAGAAAAGATTGCAGATTTTGCAAGGGCGTGTAAGAAATCAGTAAAGCACACAAAACCCAGATTTCAGAGGAAAAAAACGAAAATATACTTACTGGCACCTTCATGGGGTCAAAGCCTCTTCAAAAGAATGACAGCCAAAGAAAGACAAGAACAGAGTTTATTTCCAAAACAGCAAACAGAACAAACAATCTGTCACACCCTCAGAAGGGAATCAAAAGAAAAAAGCAAAACAAAGCAGAAACCAAGACAGAAGAAGAAGAAGCAATAGACCCAGAGCAGGTCTATGCAAGCTTGTGTATTACGAGCATTTATTATATACAAACGACACGCATCAAAAATGGCAAACACAGTAAGCAGAGGCAAAGGATTACAGTAAGATCATATTCACATTTATATGATTAATAACGTCTCTGACCGACAATATTAAGGAACTTAAATTGCATTTCGACAAATTACGATAATAATTCAAACTGTAATTCGAATTAGAAAAACAGAGCAAGTGAAAGAACCTAGCTGAACTTTGGTACAGAACAGTTCAACCAGTAAGATCCTCTGTTTTACTGACATTTTGTTTGTGGGGAACTGCATGCCGTTTTGCTGACATGGCAGCTGTATCTCTACACGTAAGCAGTATTTTTAAGAAGAGGAAGATGATAAGGACAATTGGGTTGGTGGGACCCACTTGAATCATGAATTGCCAGGCTGGCTTCAATCACTAGACAGAACCGAACACTTACCATCACAAGTCACGACCCATAGATTCATGTATATCTATTATTATATATGTGTAATAAAAATATTTATCTATATATTTTTTGATATATATATAACAAATTTATATTTTATCTTTTTATATACTTTATGATTTTTTTTTGAAAAGATATACTTTATGAATTTACAATCTCAATTCATATTTTCAACACTTGACTTATTTAAGAAATCCTTGAAATAAAGATATATTGAAATTATTAATGTTAATTAATTTAAATTCTATCATTTAATTCAAAATTATTAGCTTATTATAAGCAATTAATGATTTGTTCTATTATTAGAAACATTTGACTTATTTAAGAAATCCTTGAAATAAAAATATATTGAAATTATTAATGTTAATTAATTTTGTTTGCATCTATTAATGTTAATTAATTTAAATTCTATCATTTAATTCAAAATTATTATCTTATTATAAGCAATTAATGATTTGTTATATTATTATTAATAGAAATTTAGAATTTAACGTGATAAATTTGACTTTTTAAGTATTAATTATAGCTTGGATCTAAATTAAAATAAATAGATTGAACTAAACTTGAATTTAGAAACTAACTAAATAAGTCGAGCTTATTTAAAATAATATAATTTTGAGGCTAGTTTTATAAGTCAAATTTAATCAATTTTTAATTTAAATTCGAACCACTTAGTTTAATTTGGTCCGATCCGACTCATTATCAAATTTAATCATGGTCGACCAAATTTCATGCGTTAAATCGTTGAGATGCTACAGCAGGCCATGTTGTCCTCCTAGTTAGGAATAGCATTAATGGTCGGTTCTTCAACTTCGGTACTTCTAACCGCTGGAGCATCCTATGTTTGGTGGTTCCATTTCCATACGGTGAAGATATGAAACAGGCCAAAACCTGGTAGCCAGCAGAATCCGATGTTGCCTTAATGTTACAAATCCTGCAAAACTCCATTCCTGCTTTCGACCAAGTTTCTAACCAAACCCTTAATGGATCATGGACATGGACTGCTAACAGCTTACATTTTTCTCTACAAAGCCACACATAGGAATGACGTTTATAATAAACTACAAAATAGACTCCTATTAAAGTATATAAATTAAATTCAAAACATTCAAAATAGATTTGACGTAAATAAAAAGTTTAACGAGATTAACTCTCTGTCAGTTAAAAGTGTCAAAATTTGTCCGACCCAATTTTAGCCCAAATGATATTATTTTATTTTTAAGTTAAAAAAATCAATACTTTACTTTACTCTCTTCAGATTTTCCGTTACATCTATCGCTTTCTCTTTGTATTCCTCTCGGGCTTTTTGGAGGGTGAGTCCTGAGTTTTTCAAATATAAGTTTTGTGTTTTTGGAGGTTTGGAGAAGTCAAGATTCTCTGAGTTTGTTGTGTTTATTTATGTTGTGATTAGTAGAAATTGTTTCTGCTGATCGTAATAGCCATTGTGAACAGTATTTTCTTACAGTAGTTTCTTACATTGATTTATTAATGGCTATGGGAGATTCTGAGTGTTAAAGGTGCATAGCAACAACATTCTTTACAACTAGTATCTTTCTTTCTTGAGTTACTTACTAAAGCTCACCATTTTATATGTCATGAGATGCGAGGTTTTTTGGGTACGAGGGGTCATTGGCTTTATTTTGTTAGTATTCCTTATTGAGTGTGAAGCTTTTTTGCTGCGTACAGGTCCTTCCATTAGCTTTGAGTGTGTTTTTCAATTCTTTTGATATACAATTTGGGGTTAGGAAGTTTTGCTTCTTCTTTTTTGTATGTATTGGGTCGTTTAATCAAAGTTCCCTACTCCCCTTCTCTAACGTAGTTTCTTCTCTACTTGTAAGTTAGATGTATTCGTTAGATGAGAGTTGTTAGTTTCATTTAGACGATTAGCAACTTCAGTGGTATTACTTCTTAAAGGCTCAATTGGCGTAGCACGTAATGTAGTGAAGTATGGAGTTCTTTACGTAAAAAGAAGCAGACTGTAGTTATAGATGGCGGAAATTATTTTTGTCATTTTCGCAAGGTATTTATTAACACTCCGCTGACATAGCATTTTGTACATTGGAAACATGCGAGATCGGCGATTCCCTTAATTGGGAATCTCACCAACTGCGTCGCAGGCTCGCAGCTTAGACTGTCTTTGTACTGGGGTCTAAATTACCGCTAGAGATCGTTGATAGAATATATGTTGGATCCCGTTTCCGGAACCCAACTACTTAAACAGAGTCTCTCGAACTGATAGCGGTCGATACCTTTAGACTAA
>JAOQMR010000213.1:42125406-42137099 GCA_027563865.1 Erythroxylum pelleterianum | reverse complement strand
ATACAATATCTAATTAACACCTCAAAATACTTTAACAAAATAATTTAAACATGCCTACTACGAATCGGGGCCCAACAATATAATCCTCTCCCATTAGTCTTTTCCTCTTGTTTCCCGAATCTCCATAGACTTTCTCACCAACTATTTGAGTATTTTCCTTATGAGCTCTTCTATTGTGACGAGTACGTGTGTGTTTCTACAGGACTGAGGATTCCTTCAGTTGACACACTAGTTATTACTTTCCTTTGTTTTATTTTTATTACTATTTAATTATTTATTGTGTTTTCGTATTTGTATTAGTTTTATTATTATTATTATTAGCATTTTTAGTAGTATTATTATTAGTCTTATTTTCATTATTTTATATATATCTATATTTGTTGTTATTTTTATTATTGTTTATATTTACTGATATTGTTTTACCTATTTTCTCTGTAACCTTCATCATTCTTATATTGTCTCATTTGCATGTGGGTTTACTGAAAACAGGTTCTCTACTTTATTGCGAGATTTCAAACTGAACGTGACAATGATGAAAAAATTCAAAACCAAAATGAAAAATCTAAACGAACCTCGAATCAAAAGTCTTATTTGTACATAAATAAATTCGTACTTTTGTTATTAATATTAATAAATTCTTCCTGCAAGGCCTACTTCCCCGAATCGCATGTCACGACTGGAAGTGATCGAGCTGTGCAAGCCTCAACATGAGGCTGTCCTTTTGTTAGTACTATAATTAGAAGCCCGGTATTTTTGGGTCGAAAAGAAGCCCGGTTTGAAGAGAATGAGTTTATGAGTTCGGCCCAAATTTCAAAGCCCAATTAAAAAATGTTTTGATGACATTTTTATTTAATCATATAAAATTACATTATTTTTAATATATAAATTTAAAAGATTTAAAATTATATAACATTATTCTGCTCTGAGTTAGTTTTGGCAGTATCCACTTATATATAATTTTATATTTACGTCGAAAAAGTTAAAAATTTAATTTAACAAATTAAAAATTTGGACTCCCATTTACTATCTCTTTAAATTTAGATTGTTTCTATTTATTTTTTAATTTTCTATTTTAATTTTTAGTTTAAATAAAAAAATTTATTTGTTTGAGTTTTCGATTTTTGATTTTAGTTTTTTCCAGTTATCAAAATTGATGAAAAATCATAACTAACTATCAACTAAACGTATAATATTAACTATTAGTAAGAATTATTAATAATTTAATTTAATTTAATTGTTATTAATAATTTAATTTAATTTAAAATATCTTCAAAAATATATAATTTTTAAATAAAATTTTGTTTTAATAATTAAAATATATTTAATTTATAAATAGAATTTAGTTTTAAAATTATTTATTTTAATAGAATAAAATAATTTTTATTGATAATTTATTAATAAATATTATATAAGAGCTTATAATATATTTAATTAATTAAAATAATTTATCTTTATATTTTATCTAATATTTAATTATTACCGGTACTAAAAAATAACTATATTGACATTAATAACTAAAAAATTTTTTGTTTTTATTTTATTAAAATTTAAACACAAGGCTTATTTATGTTTCATAAAACTTAGATTCTACTCTATCAATTGTTTTTCAATTTAGATATATGTTTAGGGATGACAATTGTACCCGAACTCGATAGGTACCCAATAAAATTACCCGAACGGAGGCGGGTATGAGGAGCAAATTTTTACCCGTAGGGTGGGTATAGAAGGTTAACAAAAATATCCGTCGGGTATCGGGGCGGGTATAAGACATAATAATTACTGTATAAAAAATACTAATGTATGTTACTTTAATTTGTTGTCTTTTTTTAATTCATTATTAAATAAGCTTATTTTAAAAAACAAATAGTCCATTCATATTAAATAAGCTTATCTTAAAAAAAAAAGAGGTGGGTAAACCGGGGATGGCATACTCCCCGTTGCCATCCCTATATATGTTTATTCCTAATTTTAATTACCTTTATTTGCTATGGAGTGATGCCATTTCAAGTTTGCCAAAAAATCAGAGAAAACAAACAAACATTTTCACTTGAAATTGAAAAAAAAAAAACCTGCATTCATTTCAGTCATGAACGAACACAGGTAGATTTGTGCTTGAACAATTGACCGCTTGATCTGTTCTCAAACATTGGAGAATCACGTGTTCTTGTCCATTGGCCGTTACTACTGTACAGGTTACTTCTCTGGGAGCACCAAAAACTAGTTGGTTCTCTGTAAATCCTGTTCCTGATATGAGGATATCCCTGGAACATGTAGTTTGAGGGATCAAAAACAGGTGATTCTTTGCGAGAATCGCGGTTCTGGAACAATCTGTCTGATAGATTAAAAACTGGGTATTCGTTTCTAGTTGCAGAGTTGGTCCTCAGGCATCTCTCCATAACAATGGCTTCCTCTCTGAGCCTCTCTTTGATGTTTCTCAGCTCCTCCTGTCTAATGCAAGATGATCTCGAAGCATTCCTCAGTTCTTTGGCCTCTGGAGCATAAGGGATTCTGTTGCAGTCGATACAGAAGTGTTTACGCCTCACCAGGTTGAAATCTCTTCTCTTAGAATCGTTGGATAGACATGAATAAGCCTGAAAAAGGGTTTGTTTTCTTTTTTAACACAATCTGATAAATTCTGGGTTTTGGTTAGTTCTAAAAGATGGTTTCTTTTGTTTTCTGCTAAATGTTTCATCTACCCTTTTAACGGATGTGGACATTAATCATTCCCAGAACCTGTGGAACTGAGAACATTTTTAACAATTTCCTGATAGTTACATCAGATCAGACAAGATTTTGGTTTTATATACCCACAAAGAAATGAACTTTTCTATACTCATCAGACAGACAAATTTTATGCAGAAACGCACCAACTGACCTCCAAAACTAGCTTGAATGCAATTTCAGCTTTGGGGTGCTTGTTCTTGTCAGGATGAAGCTGCAAAGCTGCAAAGAAAACAGTACCTAAACCAACACCTTCAAGCAAATCATAAACAAAAACAAAACAACACCAACTCCACCGATTGAACCGTACCCAGTTTTCGATATTGCTTTTTGATAACTTCCATGTCCGAATCTTCATCAACCTGCATAAAGAAAACAGACAATCAAAGAACCTGAATTAGATACAAAGACACAAGCTTTCATCAATCAAACCAAAAGACCAAGAAAAAGGTCGACGTTCGTACTCCAAGAAGGCGATACCAATCAATAAAATGCGAAGAAACAGAGCCGTAAATCTGCCTGTGTTTACAGGCGATTAAGCTGGTCGAAAAGGAGCAAATCTGAACCACCAACTTGGATTTGGAATCTGATTCAGGTCCCATTTTTCAGGGGAGAAACAAAGATCAACACTTTAGCCAAAAGGGTATACAAAAACAATGAGAGAATTCACAACGACGAACAGTAAAAGCTGGTGGAGAGATTTTAATGGTGGAGGGTGGTGCGTTATTTTTGGTTTTCGTTTTAAAGAAGAGAGAGTGATTAGTGATCCATAGGTGGAGCGGTTAAGATAAAAGAGCCAAGTTTGCGGGACAGAATTTTGAAAGTGGATCAGTTGGTGGGAAGAGAAGAGAAAAGGGAATAGAGGAGGGTGAGAGATTAACGTTAATTATGCCAAGTGGAGGCTCTTAATCACTCTTTTATCTTAAGCTCTTAGTTACTAATTAGTAAATAGTAATTGCTCAAATTCAAAAAAACCAAATTTAAGTCTTGAATCTCATAACTTTATAACCTTAAACCCTATTTAAACCCCACCGAAAGTTGTATAATTCTTTTTTAATCAAAAAATTGCAATCTTTACTCTTTTTTTTTTATACAAATAAGTATGAAATTAACGAGTAAAGCTCGGTTTAATTAAAATTTAGGGTTAACCGAAATGTTTAAGTTTAAATAGATTTATGCTTTTCTTCGAGACTGAATAATTATAGAAATTTAGGTTGAACTACTCGAAAGTAAATAAATCAAAATATATTTGATTGAGCTCAAGTCTGAATTTAAAATTATATTCTAAAATTTTGAAATTTCAACTTAGACTTTAAGGTATGTCTTTAATTAAATTAAATAACAACTCAACAATTTAAAATTAAGTGAATTAAAGCTTGGATTCAAGTATTTCAATACCAATGAATCCGAATTTAACCTATTTTAAATAATTAAACTCACACTTAACAAAAAATTTTAAAACTAACCAACTTTTAAAAGTTTTGTCAAATCACATAAAAATTAATAAATCAAATTTCATTTAACGATACTCCAGCCTAACTAAAAATTTACATATTAAATTTTTTCCAAACTCGAGCTTAGATCTTATATGGGCTTAATCTAACCCATTACCACCCTAATTAATTACAAATCAAAGATTGTAATTAGTTAAGGAAAGCCTACATGTAGTAAATGATATTGAATCACATCAGGAGCTACTCGTGAAGCTGGACCGTCCGCTGGGTATAATGCTCAGCTGAACAAAGTGTGCACAAAAGTGACAAACGGGTTAGGTGAAAAATAAGCTTAGGATGTCCCTACAATGTGTCCTTTGTGATAAAAGAGAACCTTATTTCTTAATTTCCCCAAAAAGAGTGCACAAAGGCTGGAGGAGGACTTCAAATTTCATTGATATAGTTGACCTAATACTAAAATTGATTTTGATTTTCACATTTTTAAATTCATATTAAAAGCTTTAATTTAATATTTTAATCGCATCGCTCAGAGAAAAGATGGTTGAATTATTTTGTCCCGAAACAAAATTAAGAATGATAATTGTTTTGAAACACTGAAATTAGAGCTTGAATTCGATTGAGTTATAAATATATTTAAAAGTTTGACTTCAATATCGGGATAAATTTTATATTTTTTATTCTAACTAATGAAAAATGCGAAATGAAAGACAAATCTTCTTGCGCAGAATTCGATTTGACTTTTTGTCTCCCCTCTTTATAGAAAATGGAGAGATGAATTGATCGATTCATCGGATCGGATCCTAAGTCAGGACTGACGAAGGTCGAACCTGCAACTTCCACCTTGATAGGACGATGCTCTGATCAATTGAACTACAATCTCAGAAACATTAGGCGTACAGCCTTCAAATTCTTATATGATGATTTCAATATCAGGATAAAGTTTATATTTTTATTCTAACCCAACTCAGTTTCTTTTTTAATTTTTTGAAATTAAACCTTTTTAATTTAATTTATCAATTTGAAATCTTTTTAATCAAAAGTTTGATCACATGTGTATCTGACATATTGGGAACAGTTGCATAGATATAGCTCATTGAGCTCCTAAATACATGGATTATTGCATATAAGAGACAAAATGTTTACGGAGATTCCTTTATATATATATAAGTACTTATTTTGGCATAGCCTACGAAACTTCAATTAGATGCCAATTTCCAAGATTAGGGCGATTAGGCCGATGCCTAGCTTGCTTTTCCTAGGTTGCACGGGACTACTCTACTTTGGACTCATTCACAAAAGCCAGATTTCATGTCGGGTGGTAATGGGTCAAGTTTGGCCCAGAACAGTTCTGACCTAATGAAATTTAACTTGAATCCACTCAAGCCGAGCAAACAGCCAATGTGCCGATTGCCTTGCTAATTTTGCAAAACATTTTAATTTAAGAATCATTATTTTAGATACTACACTTATTAAGTGTTAATGTATCCTTTTAGAGAATATGTTAACGAGTCTGTTTCTTTATACTAATCATGTAATATGTCTCGGGCTTCTTTCCATTTCAAAAAAACAAAATAGTCTAAAATTTTTGTAATTCGAGTTCAATTATTTAGTTGCAATTTAACGGATGGTTCTTTACCTTTAAGTTCGATCAGATTTCAAATCAAATCAAATTATGTCTAAGTGCAAGGTTGATACCACTTAAATCGAGTTTGATGTAGTTATCCGCCTAGACTTTGAGCCCCTCTTCAGTTTTTGGTTCTCCAGTTCTTTTCAACGCTACGGTGTTTTTTAAATCTGTAATGAGACGGAGGTGGGCGACAAAGGGGGAGGAGGACGGTGGCAAGTTATTGAGATCGTGATTGGGGCAGACGACACCATGAAAAGTTTAGCTTTTTGCACATTCCTGAGCTGAAACTTGGATTACTCGTACAAGAATGTTCTGAATTTGGTTGCCTATAAGGTCGGGCATTGTTAAGCATCATTTGCTAGCAACTGGCTTAAATGTCCTAATGTCTCTACAGATACAGGTTCCAATGGTAAAATCAACATAAACCAACTCCAGGAATGAACATAACTATAAAAGTTACTCCTCATCTTATTTTGCTATGCCCATGGATAGACGGTGTCATTACCTTATCAGCCACCGTATCGGCTCCTTAGAGACTCCGGGGGCTCTTCCTCCATTATGCCTGCACCTGTTGTTGCAAGATACTCGCGGATGGTCGTTTTACGGTCTCCGAGAAATGTGTGATCCAAAAAGTTGTTGTATGCTTCATTACCTAGATTCCTTGCCGCCAAAACACTGGAATTATACTTATTAGCCTGGAGCTTTTCTGTACAAGTAAGCTGAGAACAAAAAGGGCTTTATAGAAAGCAAAGGCATTTAGAGACATTTCACTGAAGTCCTATTAATGTCAAGGAGACATTCTGACGATCAGAATGGGAATAGTCCAAACCAGGCCATCTCAAAACAATTTTGATCTTGAGTTTCTTAAACATTCAAAACAAAATGATATTGTATTGGGCTGTTAAACCAAAATGACGTCGTCTTGGGGAGGAGGTTCAGGGTGTGGAACCTTTTCCCCGTTGACTTCAGATCTCTTCAAATATGCAAATTCACAACCTTTTCTTCTTCTCTTCGGCTCAAACTTTTGTATAAAAACTTTGCACATGATTCGCCATTTAATCACTGAATAAGATTTATCACTTATTATTTCATATGCTCAAAATAAAAAGCTTGTGCATATCAAAAACTTGTTTCCAGAGTGTAAAACAATCACCCCTGACAGCTTAAACATTTTCATCTTATAAATGTACAATGCAAAATCAGCCAAGCAATATCATCATCTTAGAAGAGTTTGAGAAGATAATCCAGTGAGTTTTTCTACCGCATTCTTGAGAATAGTACTTACCAATGTCGAAGATAAGCACGACAAGGTAAGATGTCGTCTCTCCAGATCTTATTGATATTATACCTTCCATAATGCTGGAAGAAAATCTCTGGGTTTCCTGCAAGAAAATCACCTAACTTTTATTCCCTGGTCTTGCAGCAAATGACACGAAAAGATGTAAAATGCAGCATATGAACTGTGGCTAATCTAAGGAGCATGTAAAAGAGGATATTTCAAAACCTAAAATCTCATGTTATGCATCATTCATGCATATAAAGAAACACAGGACCATCTGTTCTTGAATTCAACTTAAACCTCCCTTGATACATCATATAGCTCCAGAATGATAAGAAATCATCTAACATTTTTTTGTCACAAAATCTACAAAGTTGGGTATCACTTTCCTTCCCTATATGCATCAAGAAGATTACCTTTGCATCTAATTCGAAAAAACTCCTCGTCACTGTAACGAGCACAGAGCACCTGTTACCAAAAGCGCCACATCCATTAATTATTGTCAACAAGATCTTCTACAACTTATCACGCAAAAGAAGCAAAACATAATTAAGCAACTTCAAAAGACAAACATACTGCTGGATTAGGAAAGGGTTTCCCTTCCAATGTTTCAGGAACAACCTGTAAAAGAAAAGAAGAGAAGGAGCAACGAATCATAAGAAACAAAACAAAGCTGCTTTACACCAAGTAATAAGTACTCATCAAGTATAATTAAGCATTACAATAACCAATGATCATAATCCAACAACTTACAGCTAGAAACCGAAATTCAAGCTCTCTCTCCATGAAAGCAGGAATCTAACTTCACAAACACCAAAAAATTCCCATCAGATAGAGTCTAAATTTCAATTTCTAACATGAACTCGAAAGACTGAATGACCCTATGTACCTCTGATTCTTTGATCTCAAACACAGTAACTATAAGAGTTTCACCTTTACAGTGCTCCGCACTCAAGCTCGAAATCTCCTGCAAAAACCCCCCGAAAACAATTCGTATCCAATAACAGTTACTAACAAATTGTACTCTTCATTTGACCTTAGTTTCAGGCTTGGCGATCCCTCGTTCGAAGAAGATCGGGGCCACGTGAGCCAACACGCGACGGAAATCGTTCAATCGCGCGACTCTGAAATTCGCCAACTCCGGGAATGTGCTTCGCGCGCTTCTCTCTGCAATCCCCCGTCAGATTAGAAACGCAAATTCGAACGTACAAACACAGATATACAGTATCTGTAGATGATCGGAGCACGTACCGGAGAGAAGAGAACCGAAGCCAGCGATGGAGATGAGGCCGGAGGGCGAGACAAGGTTACGGAAATCAGCCGCGTCGCGGAGCTCGACCAGTGAGGACATGATAAGGGAAGGTCGTCGCCGAGGGATAGAGAAGGAGAATGTTGGGCACGCGCGAATGACGCGTGGAGAAGAGTGGTAGAGTCGCGGGAGAGGAAGAGGAAGTGAAATGGTCATATGGTGGACGGTGAGAGGGACTGAGCTGAGGGACGACGGAACATAGCGACGATGAGAGTGGTAGAACCGATATTGTGGCAATTTTAAGGGTAAATTTGTCATTTATGTGTACATGTGTTATTGCAGAGTACTCGTCGACTGGTTTAGAGAGAGGGACGGTAGATTGAAACGACGACGTTTTACATAAACACCATCACGCGACACGTTGCTTCTACGTGTCCACATTCTTCGAATCGAAGAAGAATTCCAAAATGGATTTTGTTTTTTTCCCACATTTTCTAATCAAAAGTCTTTCCCCAAAGTTTTCGAAAATTGATCGAACTCGGTTTTGATTTCATCGAATTCGTATTGTCGATTGACGATTGTTGTGTATGATGGTGATGGACATCTCTCTGATCGCCGACACTGTGACTATGGCAACGCAACAAGGCCTAGGATTTGCGTCGATCCTCCTCCGACACCAAAATCTCATCGCCGTCACCGATTCTTCTCCCGGCGCTGCCGTTCAGATCTCAGTGGCCATACTAGATGCCATCGCCCCGCCGCCGGTTAAATCGACATCCTTCGCAGTCGGTCGCCGGATGCTTCTCCGCAAGAAGCGCCGCACGCGGCGGACACACCAAGGCGGAGACTCCGAGGACGGCGACAGCGAGGAGTTTTGGTTCTTTGGAGGTGACGGTGATGGTGACGGGACGTTCGGTGGCGGATTTGGGAGTTGGGGAAGCGGCGGCGGAGGCGGCGGCGGTGGATGGAGCTTCGACGGCCATAGCTGGGACGAGCCGTCGTGGTCGCCGTCATTGAATTTTGCGTATGGTTTCGTTTATGAGGTTATCTGCTGGATTGCATTATCTAATTGTTTGCATTTCTCGTTCAAGAAGGTATTGAGGATTGCTGAGGATGCAGTTGCTAGGAAGAGGATTGCCTAATTTGGTATATATTAATCTGCGAATTAATTTCTTTTGGCTTTTGTTCACAGTTAGGTGTACATAATTGTATAGAACAATAACAATTCATGCTGTTAATATATATCAGCAATTTAGGGACTAATTTAAGGTCTAAGAATGAATGTGAATTATACATTGATGTTCTACAGTCAGAGGAACCGATAATGAATGCAAGGATATTCATCATTGAGTTACGTGTATAGGATTGCTACAGATATGACTTGTTCCTTTATGGGATTTGGATGATGTGAAATGTAAATGTGGAGGATTTGCTTCATGATCTTGTTTTTTTATTTCCTGATTGTCATTATAGATGATGTTTTATAGATGTTATTTGGTTCTTCGTGGGGGCAGATGGATGCTTTTAAGGTTTTAGTATGAGGCATTGGTGACTAGTGTTGGTAAAGTTTTTTGGTGAAATGCTTGAAAGGGGACCGCCAGAGCGAGGTTGTATATGGGGGAAGGGGCAAACACGAATCGAGTTAGAGATCATTGGGTTTTGGATGAAATTCATTGACAATAACAAGCCATACCGATTCAACCTGCAAGTCATAGTGATGATTCGAAATGTAGTTTGGAGGGGCTACCAGATGATCTTGTTTGTGTCCTTATTTTTATTGTATATGATGTTTTATAGACATGATTTTGTTCTTTGTGCGAGGGGTGCTTTTAAGTATTTAGTATGAGGTTTTGGTGATTGGTGTTGGTAAGTTTTTGGTGAAATGCTTGAATGGGGACTACCGGAGCTCGAGTTTGTATATCGAGGAGATGGCCAATGGGGATCGAGTTATAGATCAATTGCTTTTAGGTGAAATACTTTGATACTAACAAGCCGTATAGGAGAATGGTTGATTTGCTGTTTTTATCTATCACTTGCAGGTTTTCTAAGCTTTTGAGTTTGGTATGTGTTTGTGTGGAGTATCCTACCACCATTGAAGGGAAAGTTTCCTATGGTAACAAACTGTTTCCTTACTGTTATCTGGCTTGGAGCTGGAGTTATTGATCTGTTCGGCAAGGAATTAGCTACCCACTTTGTTCCTTTTTCTGCTTAGATTTATTTGATTAGTTGCTAAAATATCAGTGTTGAAACTGGTGAAGACTTTCATATTTGGTTCGAAATACTATTTTCCCCCTCATCCTCAGGTTGTCTTACGATTCTCAGACCCGTATATCTCCTATTTGCGCATGAAAAAAGCCTTTATATGGTCTCAAACCGTTGGTAAGGCCTATCCAGGGTATGTTTTTCTCTTTTTAAGAGCTGATCATATTCCTCATTCCTACTGTCACTTGCTCCCTTCACAGCCGAGGAAGCCGGTTACCCAGATCTGTTTCTTAACCAACAGTCTGGACTCTTTGATTTGTCGATGTTTATATATCAGAAATTTTATATTACTGAACTTTTATCGATTTGATGTGCTCAAACTAGTACAAGTTGCTCAACTGAGGTTAATACTTCGTTGGCTTCTTACCATTTTGACTTTTCTCAACTCAACTTCATTTACTTGTATCATTGATATTGAACGTGGTTGTGTCTTCAGATATGGATTCTTCCCAAAAAGACGTAGTTCTTTGAGGTAAGTACACAAGTTTCAAGTGTGACATGAATATTATCCTGAACTAGAGGCGGTTCGTCAGGCTTGATTTAACTATGATTTAGATCTTGGTTTGACTAGGGTTTAGATGAGATTAAGTTTTTAGACTTGTAGATGCTTCATGTCCCAGAATTAAAATGGTAATATTAATTGCATTAAGTGCAGACTGTTTCAAATACACAGTCATTATTACCTGAAATGTAGAAAATACAAATTAGTGTAGGATTTTTATTAGTTTTACTAAATAGTTGATACATAATTTTAATTACTGAAGTTGGATATGATCCATTAATAGGTGGTAGATATAATCATAACACTAGGCGTCTCTAAGTTGGTAATTTTAATTACTGAAGTTGTGATGTAGCCATGAATAGGTTGGAGATTTAATCATGACATGATTGTTCTCCTCACTAGACGTTTCCAAGTTGTCATCTCTAAAGTTTTTAACTTTGAAGAAGAGAATTAAAGTTACCTCGATTGTTTCAAGACTTTGAAGATTATGACTATGGGAAAGGCTGGTAATATTTTATAAAGTATGTGTTTTAGATACGTCATTTTCTTATTTTATGTGTTTTAGATACGTCATTTTCTTATTTTAATAAAAGTGACGA
>JAOQMR010000213.1:42094844-42110693 GCA_027563865.1 Erythroxylum pelleterianum | reverse complement strand
GGATTTGCCCCGTGTAGGTTCAGAGCGAGGAAATTAAAGACTGGGACGAGTCAACCGCAATGGCCAAAGGAGTCTGTTGTTGTATTGTTGAACATGTTTTTAATTAATACTTTTGGACCTGCAATATCTTTACAATTTCTGTTTCTGACAGTATGATGTGATGTATTGTAAACACTGTTTGAAATGTTGTGTGTGATTGGATTGTACTGTTTTGGGTGGCATCTACATATCCTCCCAGGGAGTATTTGGGTGTTACATAGGGTTTGTGAGAGAGAGAGGAAAAAACGCGTAATTTTTCTTTCTTTGACATAATGCATATTTTTGGGCTCTCTTTGTCCCGTGAGTTTTTCTCCCTGCACTTGAGTTTCTCATGTAAAATTTCTTTGTGTCCTTCTATTGTTTTTTTTCTTTATTTACTTGATTAATTTCATTGCTTCCGTGACTACTGGCATAATAATTTTATAATTTTTTTCTTGTTCTTTTTTGACATGTTATAACTTTATTTATAAAGTTAAAAAATAAAAATAAACATAAAAATACTTCTAAATATATTAATTATATCAATGTTACTTTTAAGTCTAAATTATAGGAATTTTTATAAACTTGGTTTTAATGTAGGTATATTATATCTTCTGGGGGATATTATACATATGTTGATATGTAGTAGTAAAAAGTATAATTCTTTATTTAACATTTATTCACGTTATTTTTATACTTTAAGAAATATAAAATTATTACCTCAATACTTCATTTTATTGTGTAAATATTATATGAGATAAAAAAAGATAATAGAATTCAAATATGTGAGAATTAAATAGTATTTTTTAAATATCTAGATAGACTTATTCTCTTTCTTTAAAGTAAAAATCATATTTTTGTTACATTTTTTTATTATATTCACTTATTGGATTAAATGAAGTCCTAATTCATGACTTTGCTAATAATAAAATATGTTATTATTAACAAAATTATTTTTGGTGGTTAATTAATATGTTATTATTAGCATTGGGCCTACGCAAATTGTCGTGACCAAACAGGCCGTACCCACTCCGAAAAGAAGGAAGATGTAAAGGCGTTGCTCCGGCTTGTAAGCAGTAACAAACTAACAATGGCTCAGATTCTCAACGTAAACCCTCTGCAATCCTCGACCTGTCCTGAATCAAGTGATATCCGGGTTTATGACAGAATCCGTAAGCAAAACTGGGAAAGGGGTTGGTCTTCTCTGCAACAGGAACTCAAGTGTAAGGGCAAGTTCACTTGCCTTTTCTCAGGGAGCAGCAACAGAGAGGTACAATCACTAAAGCTTTATCTTTTACATCTTATCTTTCGACTTGTCTTTGGTTATTGAGAAATTTGTGTTTCTGCGTATGTTGTTGTGGATGGAATTCGGAGGAAACTTTGATGGGACAGTGGATGATTGTGATTTCGTGTTTTATGGGGTCTGGTTTGGTTCTTGCATTTAATTGGAAATGAAGAGCCCATGCCCCATTTTTGTAATATTTTTGAGAGTTGTGGTTCTTTATTCAAGACAGTGATTAATGTACGGGGGTCTGGTTGGTGCATGAGCTCACAAGTAAATGAACCTCTGTTATCGAGGAAGTTGATGGTAGAAGGATTGGTGCAATGTGTTCTCTTTGTACGTTCACCAAATAGAGTCGGTATGTGCAATTTCCGGTACTTCGAAGAACATTCCTGGATTGTGTTTGTCGATGATTAACTAATTTGGAGATAGCCGAGATGATTATTTGCGAATCATACCAATCGAAAATGTTCAAGATGGTCGTCAGTACAAGGCAATTTGAGTTGCTGCTGTTACTAGTTACCTTTTAGGGTTTTCAACTTGCAGAGCATCTTCAGAAGCGTGTGCCCTTATGCTTATTTGACATACTTCGCTGTTTTGTTTTCGGGAACTTTTGGAATTTGGCTTCTTGAGCTAGCAGAGTTTGCTATTCAATTTGCATGCACTAATTGTTTCCTCCCTTTTCTAACCATGAGAACTAATTGAGCAGTAAGGTTTTGGTTACCAAACCTGACATTTTTCATTCTCCATTTTACAGTGCCCAAATCCCTCAGATTTTCACCAGAAATGAGCTCAACTTCTATGAATTTCAATATTATACTCGGATATATGTAATAATCACCTGTCCACCATTTTCTGCTATGAATTTTGGCAGATCCAATATGCCAGTTACAGTAAAAACAAGTAGTTTGTAACACAAACAATATTTGCAGATGAATTAGAGTTTGGTAAAATGGATTATTGTGTACGATTGTAAAAATCATTCTCTTTCTCTTGTCGTAATTCGGTACAGCTGATTCTGAGCAAAGTTAAGTTGCGTGACACCAGGAGATAGCTCAGCAGAATAAGTCCCTTTATTCATATGGAAATTTCTGGCAGTGAATTATGCTCTGAATGGGCAATCTCATCTAATATTAAGGCCCAAACAGCGCAAATATAGTGAACCACAAGCTTAGGAAATGTTCTGACTACTCTTGCATTTTCTAGTTCTGATTTGTTTCGCTTGCATGTCATGACCTTTCTGTAACACGTGTGAATTTAAAAGTCTGTTGGATGCTACATATGACTTTTTCATGACTGTGGTTGCAGGAACAAGCTAGAAAAGCATTAGAAAGTGCACTAGGAGGAAAGAAAAATGAGTTTGAGAAATGGAACAAGGAAATTAAAAAGAGGGAGGAAGCTGGTGGAGGGGGAGATGTTGGCGGAGGAGGTTGGTTTGGGTGGGGTGGAAGATTTGGATGGTCCAATGGTGATAACTTCTGGCCAGAAGCACAACAAACAAGTCTTGCTGTTTTAGGTATAATGGTCATGGTAAGTGAATATCTCTGCTGATTGTTGTATATTTTAATCCTGTTGCCTCTTTCTTCCCGTCAAGTCCCAATGTCATTTTTGAATTTCCAGTATCTCATTGTTGCAAAAGGAGAGTTGATGCTTGCTGCCATCTTCAACCCTTTGCTTTATGCTTTGCGAGGAGCAAGAAATGGGTTTACATTGATATCATCGAAAATCTTAAGTAGCACATCTCCAAACAGTCCTGCAGATTTTACCGTCTCATTGAAGGAAGGTGGTACTCGTGTTTCTGCAAAAGAAAGAGTGTTAAGAAAATGGGGAAGTGATTGATTTCTGATCTTAGGACTTGAATATCAATTTCTCGAGTCAGTTGTTGCTACGATGGCATATATGATTGTACCCTAATGATTTTGGCAATTGAACTTTAGAATCTTGAGAGCGAAATTCAGTCTGCAACACGATGGAGTATTCACTTTCTGGAGTTAATCTTAAAACTCGATCTCTTGATGAGTATGACATTGAGTTCACAACGTCTATGAGTTTTTTGGACCATGTATGAAAGTGAAATGTCATTGTCATTAATGGTGCTTTAATTGTCCAACATTTGAGGTTCTTGAGATTAGATAATGAAATTGAATCAATTCATTCATCTTTTAGATACATGGGGGAAATTCTCTAAAGAGCTGAAATAGGTGCAGCTCAATTTATCAACTGTTTAGATGTAGCTGATTGATGTTGTGGAGAAGGCGGTGGTCCATTTAAAACAGAAACCATGTGAGACTTGTTAATATGCAGGACTTTAACTGCTCTCATTAAGTACTGATGCGTGCGATGGAGGGCTCTGTTGCACGTTATGAATCCAGTTTATATCTACCTCTATGTTTTTCTTGTACATGCTATTTATTACTGACACCACACTGTTGTTAATATCAATTCCTGGGCTTCAATGAGCCAACAGTGCAATGCCAGAGAAGAATGTGTGGGTGTGAGATGAAAGCTGAGTTTTATTTCTTTCACCGTTTCCAATAAGAAACAGTTAAAGAGGCCCTAAAACTTGAAAGAATGTGTTAAAAGGGTTAAATATCAGGTGAATCAATGCCTGCTGCTTCACGTTAAGTTTGTTGATTATCAAGTGGTGTGTGTCCAGAAGAGAGACTGTATAGGGTTGGCATTTCGAATGATTAAAGTTTAAGTTGATTGAGTTTTGGATAAACACAATCTCAGGAAGACTATTCTTGAAATAAAAGAAGAAGAGAAGCTTTGAATGGATGAACCTGGCATAAAGACTATTCTTCATCATTGACAACAGTTCGTGCTTAACATGCAATATGATTAGGAATCTTTAGTGTAGAAGCAAGCAATGATGTAGCAAACATGGGATGCTTCATTTAACTTTTGTATCCACGTCCTTACCTCCTCTCCAATTTTGAATCTTCATCATTCATTCTCTATTTATACATTGATTTGGGCACCCTGTTTTTGTTAGGGTGTTTTAATTCTGTGCTAAATAATCTAGTCCACATATTTACGTAGATTTCAAATAAATATGTAGATGAGAGGATTCACACAAATATATAGATGAGATTTAATAGAATATGGTAGGAACTGATTGGAACAGAAGATCTAATCCCTCATACAACAACTACTAAAATGGAATTACATATAATAAAGAGGGGGAAGATTCTCTGACTTTGTTCATGTGACCCATCATTGAGTGGCAGGAATCATATCTCTTCATAGTTCATAATTAATTAACCTAACTTCTTAATTAATGGGGCATTTCAACATTATCAACCTTAATCATTTTGTAATTCCCTTTTGCATTTTTATATTTCAATGTGATATTCCCATATTTCATACCATTCATTATTATTATTATTATTATTACTTGGTTATAACAAGTATAAAATTGGACAAATTAGACTGAAATTTGTTTGGAAGAAGGCACTTTATAACAGCTAGTTGACAATAAGTGAAACATCATAAGACAGTAGTAAAGTACTAGTACAACTGGAAGTGATTCACTGTAAGTGAAACTGATAGGTTTGTTACATCGATTTTAACCATAACTGAATCCTAAGCAGCTTTTCCCCATGTTTCAATCACAATATCCACAAGAAGGGGTCAATGGGTATCTATCATCCACCCATATCTAAGCTGCCTATGGTGTCTGTCTCTCTATCTCTCGGGTTCTATGTTTGGATATGTGTGCTAAAAAGAAACAATATTTGCATTAAATAGAAAATACCCTCTTCCTCGAATCGTGGCCTTCGTGGATTATAGTGCAGGAGTGACCTTCACGATCTTGCCACCTCTGTCAGTGTCTTATTTTTCGTTGTTGGGAGATACATAATTTCGGATCACCGCATGACCATTTCTGGTTTCTGTGTTTGAAACGAACTTTCCCTCACAGACCCTTCCCATCTCTGTTCTTTTTCTTAGTGTCTTTTCTCGTTTGAAGGGTTATCCCTTTTGTGTGCTCTCTTGTCTTCTGCTTACCTTTCTAAGATTCTTCGACCCTTTTCCTCCCCTTGTTTTAATTATAATTTTGGCTCGTCTTTCTGTTCCTTTTTGGGTTTTGGCCTCTCTCCTGTGTTGTTTCTTGTTTTGGACCATTCTGTTCCTTTTGTTCCTTGTAATATTGTTGTGTTCTGCGAGTGAGATATCAGTTTTTGTGTACCAATTTTTGAGTTTCTGCTCTGGTTAATGGGCTTCTGATATACTTGAATTTTGGTGTGGACACAAATACCAAAAAGGATGGGTCTCGATGATGAAAAGAAAGATGCAGTTTCAGAGACAAAAACACCTGCAACTGAGCAAGGACCTCAAGGTGGTGAGTCTGAGACAGGCGTGATTAGTAGACAAGTGAGTGAGGGTTCTATCTATGCAACTGAAGAAGAGGAGGATGATGAAGAAAGAAAGATTGAGTTGGGTCCTCAGTACACACTCAAGGAACAACTTGAAAAAGACAAGGTTTTTTTTTTTCCAGTTTGATCTGTTTGTTTCTTTTCTTTTCTTTCTTTTTTTCATTTATGTCTTCTTTTTGATTACTTGCCAAATCAAAATTTATCCATCTGCAATCCTTGTTTGTTTTCTTCCTCACTTTTGGGAATGAAGGATGATGAAAGCTTGAGGAGATGGAAGGAGCAGCTCCTTGGTAGTGTGGATTTCGAGGCTGTTGGAGGTATTCACGTTTATCTGCTTTAACTTTTTTGCTTGTTGTTTTTGTTTTGGTTGCCAAGAAAGCTGAGGATATTTTGGAATATGCTGAAATTGTTTACCATAACGCTTTTGCATTTAAGTAGTCACCTACAGCAATTCAAAATTTGAAAGGTACTAACTTGGCTCAAGTTAATCTGTTTTCAAAGTTGCCACATTTAAATATTTGCGTTTGAAAAAGTTAATTTGGATCATTACTTCCAAAGTTCCTCCCCTCTTCATTTTCAAAACGGAATCTGTAATTGCGTGGTTGATTCTTTTTGTTATTCTATGTTTTTCTTTTCCATTTCCATGGAAGTTGTTGGATTCACCAAGCAAGTTTCTTCGGACATCTGATGCTTTGTTCAATGGTTATGGGCTATGCAGAAACTTTAGATCCTGAAGTTAAGATCCTGAGCCTTGCCATCAAGGCTCAAGATAGACCTGATATTGTTCTTTCCATTCCCGAGTCTGGAAATCCTAAAGGCACTTGGTTTACCTTAAAGGAAGGTAGCCGATATAACCTGGAATTTACTTTCCAAGTTAAGAACAATATTGTATCAGGCCTCAAATACACTAACGCAGTTTGGAAAACTGGTATCAAAGGTAGTGTCTCTTTCTCTCCATCCCAAGATGGCTTATTCCTTTTCCTTTTCCTCTAAATTCCCTGAATGCAAAATCTTTGTTGGTGGAGCAGTGGACTCCACAAAGGAGATGCTTGGAACTTTTAGTCCTCAGGCAGAACCATACGTACATCTTCTGCCTGAGGAAACCACACCGTCTGGCATGTTCGCCAGAGGTTCATATTCAGCTAAAAGTAAGGTAAGTTTTAACATTTTTCCTTCTTCAGGTTTCATTTTGTAAACGGGTAACTACTCTAATCTGTCAAGTTTAGTTTCATTTTGTAAACGGGTAACTACTCTAATCTGTCAAGTTTATGTAATTATGAAAATTGAGCTTTATCAGCTTATAATGATTTTTTTTCCTTTTTAAGTATGATGGTTGTTTCAGAATGTTGGTTGAGACTTAATTAAAGATCATGATGGATTCATTAATTCATTTTCCAATTAAAAGACTAAATCAATGTTTGGCAGATCTGATGAGCTTACGTGATAATCCTGTGCTTATAAAGTTAACCAAATTGAGAACATACAATTCCCTGATCACACTTAATGCAGATACAGCTCATTCTTTTTCTACTGATTTCATTTTCTGTTGCAGTTTTTTGACGACGATAACAAGTGCTACTTGGAGATCAACTACACATTCGACATCCGTAAAGAATGGCAGCCGATTCAAAACTGAGAGTTCTTCCTACACGATTCCCTTGTTTCAGCTCCAGTCAATTGTTTCCAAAGTTGATGTATGCTTTTGATGTTAAGCTTCTTTTGTTGTCTTATTTATAAATCCTGTCTGAGACTGGTCATGTAAACAATGAAGAGAGGATTTGGAGGAGGTGCAGCTAGATATTCATTTGATAGGTGTTGCTTAATAAAAAGTCCTTGTTAGCTTCTATTAAGCACTACCTTTGTTTATCAAATGAATCTGCAAATTGAAATTAATTGCTTGGGAATGTATAATCTTGTATTCTTTAATCTTTACTTTTCGAGCATGCAGTTGCTAAAGGGTTTGCTCCACTTATTGTATTCTTCTTTCTTTACTCATCTCTTCTCTTACTTGTTTGAAATACTTGCCACCATTTTAATCTGCAGTAACTTGTAGTTTAGTTTCAACCTGCTATTGGCTAGTTTGAAACACCTTGAAAATGGAGGGTGCCAGAAAATGGAAAATTGTATATTTCTTATCAATAGCTACTGTCAATGCAATCCTAATAGAATGATGTTCTTTGGAAGACATTTTTGCTTTATTGGCTAGTTATAGAACTAATAAAAAGGGTAAACTATATGGATAAGGTTCTTGGCTTTGCGAGAATCGTGTAAGAGTCATCAATATACGTAGTCTTCTCATTACATTTTACAAAGATATTATTTTTGTGACTCGAACCTGTGACCTTTTGGTCACAAACGAGTAATCTTATCACTAATCCTAGTTGGAAAAGGAACTATAAAGGATTTAATTGATTTATGTTACGTTTTAGGTAATTGTTGAAGTTGTCTTCGAATGTGATTTATCAAGAATTGGAACTGATTGTATGCCAACCCATCTCCTTCACGCATCAAGTGTAAAAAGAGACAACCTAGAAAATTGTCTGGAAAAAGAATCTGTGACGTTGAACAAAATTCATAGAGTAACTTGGCTCTTGACCTATGGCTGTATCACGAATTGTGTGCTACTCATAAGAGAAATAAGAAGATCCACGCTTTAACGACATGACAGTACCGGAAGCCATGTATTATTAAGAAGAAACAAGGAGATCTACCGCTTAGGGCAAAGGCGTACCAAAGCTTATGTCTGTCCAAAATTGTAACACATCTTAAGCATTGCTTGGAGCAAATTTGTTTGTATTTATATTTTTGGTTTTTTATTTTTATTTTCAAATTTGGTAAAAGAATTTATTTGTTTGAGTTTATGGTTTTTATTTTTTGTTTTAGTTGCTTATGGTAATGTTTTCTATTTTATTTAGGGATGGCAATGGCCCCGTCAAGTTTTTAAAAATAAAAAATAAAAATTAAAAATACAGAATAATTTATTTTTTTAATTAGATCAGGTCTGGGTTGCCCAGATCCAAGTTTACCCGAGACCCAACTCTTCTAAGTAAAACGATGTTGTTTTGCTTAGAATAATTGGACCTCGAGTTTGTCTGAGCCTGAGTTTGCCCATAGGTCGACCCATTGAAAACAACTAAATTTAGGCCCATGGGCCAAAAATTGTCATCCTTATTTTTATTTTCTTTCATAATATGATTTACTATCAAGTAAATATATTATTTAATTATTTAATAATTATTATTAATAAGAATTATGAATAACTTAATTTATTTTTAATAATTATTTTAAATTTTAAAATAAAAGAATTTAAATTTAATAATTATTAATAAATATAATTTAAATTTAAAATATCTTCAAAATATACAAATTTTAAATAAATTTTTAATAATTGAAAATATATTTAAAATAAATATTAACTTATAAATAATTTTAATTTTTTAGTTATTTAATTTGATAAAATATAATAAATTTTCACTAATAAATTTTATATAAGAGATTAAAATGATATTTTTATTTAATTTATAAAATAATTGATATATAAGTTTCTATATAATATGTAATTATTAGACATTAATAACCAAGAATGTTTTTTTTATTTGAAAGAAAAATATAAACTAAAAATAAGAAGCAAAAATTAAAAACCACAATAACAAAAAACAAAAGTGAAACCAAATAACCTCTTATAAATTAGTTATAATCTTATCATCCAAATTATGATTGAAAAGCTCTAGTGGCTATGAAAAGTTAAAAAGAGAGATCAGTAACGTTTATGTTTTGAGGTTTGTAAGTTCTTAAGAGCCACAGAATTAAGGTGACTTAACTAGATGGGATCAAGTATGATTTGATATTCAGTTATGTAACGCCCCAAATGAGGGATTAGAATATTAAAGGAAGTTAGTACGAATTTTTGTATACTTCGAATATTTTTAGAAATTGTTGGTGAAGTCATTTTGAGTTGCCAATTTATTTTACGAGTCATTATTTTATGACGAAATTTTGGTGAATTTTCGGAAGTTGTCTGGAACTTTTGGGTAATTGTTTGGGTATTTGTTTACTGTAATGTGAAAAGAAATCGGTTAATTTAGATAAATGATTACTCACTAAGCTATAAGCTTAGCACGGTGGATTTGCCCCGTGTAGGTTCAGAGCGAAGAGTTTAAAGACTGGGACAAGTCTACCGCAGTGGTCAAAGGAGTCTGTTTTACATTTCTCGAAAATGTATTTTGTTTCGCGTGTTTGGGCCTGTAAATATTTTTTGGATTTTTGTTCCGAGATTTATGATATGTAATATATGTGTGGGTTTGAGTTACTAAATAAAATAAATACCAGTGTGATATTTGGTTTTGAATTGTTCTGTTTTGGGTGACATCCATGTATCCTCCCAGGGGGTATTTGGGTGTTACATTCCCCATGTCCAACTCTCCCACAAAGGTAGCAGAACAATGGTAGTTTCTCGTACTTGAATTGAACATGTACTTCTTTTCTTTGTCGAGTCAACACCTTCTTCCTCCTTAGTAATGGTTCACGCACATCTAGTCTGACCCTTATTCGCATATAGCTCCTAAGTCCCATGGTTATGGCTTTAGCATTATAGTCGATAAATTTACCCAATGTATTGCCTAGCTGTGTAGCCATTGCTTCTGACATCATACCTGTCTGCAGGTTATGAACTTGGACTCATATATCATAGTTCAACAATGGTACTTGTAGCGGATCCTCGTTTTCCCCTACCCTATGAAGAACCAGGAGATGATTATTAAAGTTATAAGGGCCCCCCGCAAGGACACATTGTACATCGACTTCATGGTAGAATCGAAACAGGAATCTTTGATCACCAAGCTCCTCGATTGTGACTCCTTTTCCTGGGTGCCAGATTTCTGCCATCTTTGCTCTCATGGCGATAAAATTGATTGAACCAGTAGTCTTGAATTCTCCTACAAGGCATATTTCATCAACAATCTCCGAATCCTCATCCTGACCTTCAACTATCAGCGCTGTTTCTTCTCGATTCGAAATCCCCAGAGCTGCTATGCCGGCCTCCATGTCGTCCGCCATTGAACAATTGAGAAGGATGTGATATGTCTCACAAAGGTTTGAATTAATTAAAGGGTTTTGGTTTAGCTATAGTTTAACGATTAGAAAAGAAAGAAAAAAAACCTAGGTTAACCTGCGATATTGCATAAAAGAAGCTGCGAACCTGCAGAAAAATACACCAGTGGCATATTATTAAAGAGATCTATCATGTAAATTTAAACAAAAAAATTGCAGGATCTTAGAATCTAATAATTTTTTACAATAACATAAGCGATCCATTGTATTTCCCTTGACCTTTGTTTCGTTATTTTCCGTATATTGTCTGATGGAGAAATACATGAAAAACTTAATAGGTAGAGACTAGAGAGAGAGAGATGAAGTAGTTACCAATTTAAAATTCAAACTACACCTCTTTTTATTATCCTTATTTTTACGTTCCATCAATGTAAATACATCAAATTATTTATTTTAATTAAACATAATATCTTTTATTCAAATAATTAACGGGATTTCATATACTTAAATGATTAAACCAAAATATATGGGTCACATAATGAAATTATCTAACAATCTCCCACTTGGCCCATGTAACTTAATCATGATCTAACAATATAACATAAAATGCATATAATAAAACTTAAATCCCCTTTATTTTCTTTGGACGCAACATTAATCATAATTAAGTAAAAACTAGAAAGGATCATAGCGGTTGTACATCTTTTAATGTGATATACTTCCTTCTATGCATCACAAGACTAGTTCATAACTTAATATGATCTATTATGAGATATATCTTAATGGTTCAACAATAATGTCTTTGTAAAAGACAAATCCTGTTAAAATTCACATAACCATTCATGTATATAGACTAAAAATAAATAACATGATACAATATCAAAAACAATATATATATAATTGAGCTCAGAGTAATACATAAATAATAACATATTATTCAATCATGGTACCGAATGATGCTCTTTCTTTCGACATGTTCAATAAATGTCTTTAACAATCTAACAAAAGGATCTGCTATCATAAGATATTTAATTTAGTGTAATCAAATTTTGGGTTGCTACTGATTTTATTAGAAATTTCAATAGAAGTGGAATTTTCTCACCCTTGATTTAAATTAAATATTTTAATTAGGCTAAACATTGTGCTTTTCCTTTAGTAGTTAGATGCAAAATCCAATAAAAGGTGAAAAATATATATACACTTAAGATGAAAAATCATCACATCTTAAATTTTAATACATAGAAATTTTCCAAATTTAAAATTTTGTGGGTATAAATTTTATTAATTTAGATTTAAATTAAATTTGATCAAAAATTTATTTAATTTTTGATCTTAATTGATTCAAATTTATTAATTTTAAACTAAATTTAGTTAGATCGATTCGAGTTTTAGATAAATTTTTACATGAGGAAATCTATTAAGAAGGAATAGAATTTTAAAAAAATCCATCCCAAAATTAAAAAAATTCAAGATTCAGACTGAATTTTAGTTTTAGAAGATGAAGTTATGCCCCAAATCCAACTGAGAATTTAGATCAAACATGCATGCGATTACACAAGTCATAATTTACAGCGAAGATACACCATGTTGAAAAGCCATGAGATGCATCTCCTACTATATACACCATCTTGAAAAGCCATAAGATACATCTACTATATAGCTACATACCATAGCCAAAGATCACAAGCTTTTTAAGGCACTTCCATAATAAAAAAGAGGCATGGGCACCTAAGTACTTCAGTTAACTCCTAAAACTCAAACCCTCTTCCTTGGATAATCTGTAATAACCATACCATCATAAAGCTTAGCTACCTCGTTACAATTCATGGCTCGCGGCTTTTCCGCCATCGACGACGACCGCCCGTACCGATGAGCCTTCTCGTTGCTTGAGATAACAGGCACCTTTATCGTGGAAATTTGTGGCCCGTAATAGACACACTCGTGGTGACGACTGTTGTGTGCTTGAGTTGAAGAACCTTTTCCAGTGGCCGGCACCGATGACCATCCATAACCATAAAAGCGTTCGTCGATAATAGTGAAGTGTTTATGTTCGGTCTTAGTGAAGCTATCTGCTTGATTTTCCATAGATCACAGTAGCAACTAGAGTTTTAGGGAATAGCTAACTAAACTGGTTTGTGTTGGTTTGGCTTGGTTACAACGTTTGAGGCAGGAGTCTCCTTATATAGAAACCTAAGGTATGGCTTAGCTCCTTAGCTCTTGGATAGTGTCTTTTTGCAAAGTGGAGTAAAGTTTTTTATATTGGAAGAAAAGATATTATATTCCATTCATAAAAAAAAGATGGCAACCCCTTTTTTGACCGACCCTAACTTTGAAACTATACTAGTTCAACTCAAACAGAACATATAAATAAAAATAATATCATTTTGATATAAGCTACTAAAATAATATTATCTTTATAAGTAATTTTTTTAATACATATATCAAAATAACATTATTTCCTTTTCAATTAATTTGAACCTTATAAAATTTGATTAACTAAAACTCAATTTATCGACTTTAAATCATTAAATTAGATCGATCTTATCATCCCTAAATTTATTACAACCAAGATTACATTAGAATCATAATATAACAAAAAATGATAAACAAATTTCTCTACAATTCCATTTTTTATTTCTTTCAACATTAACAAAATCTAAAACAATCCTACTCGAATAGTATTATCAAAGGCCTTCTCAATTTTTTTTTATAAAAAAAATTATGCCAAACATTTCAATATTCTAAGCTTTGGATTTCCTCTTCTTTTTTGGAACAACCCATATGGCTTATTTTGATCCAATATATAAGACTGCATTAGATTCTCAAATAATGCAGTCAGTAATATACCTTCTGATATATTATTTTCTAATCCTCATCGTTAATTCTCTCTGCCTAAACAAAAAGGTTCTTAATCCCACTTCAAGCTAGTTGTTCTTGTTATTGGCGTGGCATGGCATTAGATTCTATTAATACTTTTTCTCGATGCTGATATATTATTCCACTTGTGAAAGAAAAAAAGAAAAAGGAGCTTCTCTTGTAGGACCAACGATGGTTGTGTTTTAATCTGTTTTTCCTGTTATTATTCTTCCTTATCTTTTTATTTCTTTTTACAAAAATTACTTTATTATTTATTCTTAAACTTTACTTAATTAAAATTTTAAGTTGAAAAGTTATTACATTCAATCAAATTATTTTATTTTTCTTATATTTCATTTAAATATTATCACAATTTGTTTTTTCTAGAGCAAGTCCATGAATTATAGTTTTAAAAACTTTTTAGAGTTTTTAGTATTTAATATTTTAAAATGTCAATTAACTATTCAAAATCATTCTAAATAATAATTCAGTTAAAAAAATATTTTTGTTAGCATTTTACTTATGCTAATGAAGCACTTGAAGATTGACATTTAAAAGAGATATATGACAATTTCATTTTAATATGATTTTTGAATATTAAACAAATGATTGGGATGCATTCTTTTTAACATGAAAACTTTATCATGTAAATTTAAACACATAAATTGCAGGATCTTAGATTCTAATAATTTTTCACAATAACATAAGCGTACCTTGATTTATCGTATTTTCGATACTTTCTTAACAGATAATCTCTAACAATCTTTAACAAGATATTCTTATATTTTGTTTTCTCTCTCTTGGCCTTTGATTCGTTATTTTCCGTATATTGTCTGTGATACACTCATATTTTCATATATGTTTAGGACTTAATTCAAAGTCATTTACATTCATTTTATGTTCATCTGGTTTATCATGTTTTAGCATTATTCAAGATTCGTTGACGTAAAATGCATAAATGAAACAAATAGACTTGAATTGCACTGATTTTGAGTTTCAGGCAGACTTGACCTGTAGTAATTGTGGGAATTTTATCTCGAGATTGGTTTAGCCGAAAATTACGAAATTTCATACTTAAATTCTTGACTCATTGAAGGATTTTTTGGGACCAATTGCAGATTTTTTTGAGCTGAAATTTAAGAGAAATAAATTAATGAAATTCATGTCATATTTTGGAGCGCTAGAATGACCTATCGACGATATTTTGGCCATAACTTTTGACTTAGATGTCGAAATCTTGTGATTCAAATCTCATATTGAAGATAACTCAAAGACGAAGATACCGATAAATTTTGAGTTTCTAAATCATTGCCACTTATTTTTTATGCACTGTTGAATTTGACCTTGAAAGATCCATTTCAACCAGCCAAGTGATAGAGATATTAATAGGAGTTGTTATGAAGAAAAGAAGACAAGGCAGCCTTTATTTATTTTCGATATTAGTTTACTTATGTTATAATATATATAAAAGATTTGGGTAGATATACTTTCATTTATGTTTCATATAGTTTAAAATTATATAATAATTAATATATTGTGCTTTATATATTGTTTAACATGCTTTAAATAATATTTATATCCATAAATAATTTTTATTACAAAATAAAATATAGTTAAAATTAAAAGTAGTTTTTATTTTTATGTTGCCAAATAGCCTACTATATGGAGCTTTTTCAAAAAAGCTCTTTTTTAATTGACAACTAAACAATTAACTGGTTTCTTAGAAAAGTTCTTCTCAGAAAAGATCTACAGAAAAAAGCTCTACTAGTATAAGCTCAACAAAACAGAGGTTTCATATACTTAAATGATTAAACCAAAATATATGGGCCACATAATGAAATTAACTAACATGCGATTGGAATGAATAATTATTAATGTATTTTTCATATTTGTCACATGAAACTCAAATTTTATATTATAAAATTAAAAAATCAATTAATCTCTTTAAAGATTAGGTTTCATGCAATATATTAGTCAAAAAAAGTATTTTGAATTTAAATATATAGTTTTTAAAATTTTATACATGTAATTAAAAACTGTAAAAGATTAAATACCAAAATGTAAAAATCCCAAAAAATAACAAATTTTAATTAGTTAGATAATAGTATCTTTATTAGAATTTTTTCAACCATCCAACAAGAGAACTGGCCAACAGCTATAGATGCAGCATACACAAGCTGTTTAAGCCATAACACAAAGATAAACTTAATTACACAAGACCAGGAACTGAAAAGCACATAACATAAAACTTAATTATAGATATTAAGC
>JAOQMR010000213.1:42072883-42088738 GCA_027563865.1 Erythroxylum pelleterianum | reverse complement strand
TAGCGCAATTAAATATTAAATGGACAATAGTTCATCAATTTATGTATTAAAAAATTAATACAAAATGTCCATTAACATCTATAAGGGAGTGGATACCGGTTTATAGCCCAATAAACCGGCAGATTGAATCAAATCCAACACATATTTTCGCTGATTAATGTACATACCGAGAGTTGAACGCGCGATCTCAAGACCCAAGAAATACTTTGCATGACATAGATCTTTAATAGTGAACGTTTTACCTAAAAAAAGTTTCACCTTCTGAATCTCCTCCTAGGAATCACCTGTTAAAAGCATATCATCCACATAGACTAGGATAAGAAAAAAACAAGAATCAGTCCGAAAAGTAAATAAACAGTGGTCATGGGGAGACTGATGAAAGCCATAGCGTTGAAGTTGGAGAGTTAACTCCGCATTCCACTGTCGAGAAGCCTGTTTAAGGCCGTATAGGGACTTCTTCAACAGACAAACCTCATGTGGTGACGCCTTTGAATAACCCTCAGGTGGAAGCATATAAACCTCCTCATCCAAAAATCCATGGAGAAAAGCATTGTTAATGTCTAGTTGGTGTAAAGGCCAATTCTTGGCAGCAACAAGGGCAAATAAGATCCGCACGGTGACAACCTTGGCAACCGGTGAGAAGCTATCGGTGTAATCCTCCCCTCCAACCTGGTTATAACCTTTGGCCACTAACCGGGCCTTAAATCTATCGATCTCTCCAGTAGGCTTCAACTTTAGTTTGTAGACCCACTTAGAACCAATGGCCCTTTTCCCTTCGAGTAACGTAGTAAGAACCCAAGTGTCATTATTTTCAAGAGCATCTAACTTAGATTGCATAGCCTGAACCCAATTAGGGTCTTGGCGAGCTTGCAAATAAGATGTAGGTTCATTAACACTAGAGACATTGGCCAAAAAATCAATGTAGGATGAACTGAAACCAGGATGTGTAGCAAAGGGAAATGTAGGAGGAGTATGTGAGGAACTACATTGCACAGGGAAACAAGGCACAGAGGGAGAAGACAAACTTACATGTGATACAAAATCGCGTAACCAAGAAGGCGGCTGTCGAACACGTATACTCCGCCGGGTAGGGACTGCAGGGGCAGAAAGATCAGGTGGACCAACATCAGGATCCATCGAGGTATCATGGGGCTCCGACAATAAAGTTGCATCTGTATCATGCGGAACCAAAACATTAGTAGCAGACAGCAAGTAAGGATCAGTAGGCACAATAGTCGGTAATGGAGTAGAACAACTGGTAGATGGATGAGTATCCGGATGCTGTTTAAACGAATACACAGATTCAAAAAAGGACACATCTCGGGAAACAAAGACACGTCTGGTCTGTAGATCATATAACTTGTACCCCTTCTGGCCGGAAGAGTGTCCAAGGTAAATACTCTGGAAAGAACGTGGCGCCAACTTATCCTTATGTGGGTGAGTATTAGCAGCAAAACATAAACATAAACAACTCATAAGGAGATTTCCAATTAAGCAATTTATTTGGCAGTCGATTGATTAAAAAAACTGCATGCAAAATACTATGACTCCAAAACTCCTTTGGAAGACCAGATTGAAATAAAAGGACTCGTGCCACTTGTAGTAAATGACGATGCTTCCTCTCCATAACACCATTCTGTTGTGGAGTATACACACAAGTCCGCTGATGAAGAATGCCTCTGCTATTAAACACAGCTTGTGTATCTTTTCCTAAAAACTCTGAGCCATTATCACTCTGCACAACCTTTACAAGACCAGTATACTGTCGTTGAATATAAACCAAAAACCGATCCAGAAGATGACTAACTTGCTCCTTGTGCTTCATCAAGAAAACCCAAGTACAACGACTATGATCATCAACAACAGTCAGAAAATAATGCGCCCCACAAATAGAAACTTCTTTATAAGGTCCCCAGATATCAACATGAAATAATTCAAAAGGTTTATCAGCTTGTGTAGAGCTAACTGGAAAAACAGTCCTAGCTTGCTTAGAAAGAGGACAAACTTCACACGAAAATTCTATGTTATTCACAAACTGATTACAATCACCAACATGTCGCAATACAGTATCAGAAGGATGGCCCAACCTCGTGTGCCATAAAGTTCTATGAGCAAGTCTATCATGAACATTGCAAACTCGTTCCCCTTCGGGAGTAACAGAGGCAAAAGAGGAATTACAAAGTGCAGTATTACAAAAAAAAGAATTATTGTCCAGAAAATATAGACTCTGGAAAACCTTGCCTTTAGCCATCGTCTGGTCAGTCTTCTGGTCCTGTAATAAACAATGTTCAGAATAGAATAAAGCATTGAATGATGACTGTCTGGTTAACTTGCTGACTGATACGAGATTATGACTGAAAGTGGGTACGTAAAGGACTGATTTCAGAGTAATCTTCCCATTCAAAACTATGTCACCTCTATATTGAACATCATTCACCTCCCCGTTAGGTAAGAACAACTTTGTGATTTTGGCTACAGGGACCAATGACTGAAACAAACGTTTGTCGACACATATATGTGAAGTAGCACCTGAATCCACAATCCAATTTGTAGTAGCTGGGATAGACTTAATAGCAGGATTCAAGTGAGACATACCTGCAAATTCAGTTTATATCATGTTTAGGAGATGGGATTCTTCAGTTGACTTCCCCTTCAATAATCGTGCGAGTTCCTGCTGGATTAAGAGTGATAACGACATTGCTCCATTCGGCATGTCACGCCCCTTTTCCATGTCCGGCTCAACTGCATCAACCATATGCACAGACTTGGTTTTGTGTTGTCCTTTGCCAGCACCAGCTCGCTTAGCCTTTAACTCTGCATACCAGTCGGGATATCCATGCAATTTAAAACAGGTTTCCCGCTCATGACCATCCAAGGAGCAATAATCACAATGTTTATCTTCTTTGCGTTTAGTATCTTTCTTTCTGGAACCATTTCTACTCACGTGATCTTCGTCGTAAGTTCCATTTCTATTATTTCTACCATCTTTCACTAACATCGCAACAGCACTAGCATCCTCGTGTAGCATATGCACCTGCCTTTGTTTTTCAACTCGGAGCACAAGGGAATAAGCTTTGCTCACAGATGGAGGTGGATCTTGGGCCAAAATTTGACTTCGAATATGATCGTAGGATGAATTCAATCCCATCAAGAACTGGATTAGCTTGTTAGCATTATCGACATCCACTAGTCGTTTATTTATCCCACAGTGGCAATCTTGACAGCTACAAACTGGTATAGGCATAAGTTGCCCTAGTTCATCCCAATATCGATTGATTCGATTGTAATAGGCAGTTACCGAAGAATTGCCTTGTTCAACAGAATTAATCTCACGCTGTACGTAAAACAATTGCGGCAAATTACTTTCTCCATATACCTCTTCAAGCTTATCCCACAACATCTTCGCTGAACCACAAGTAATGTAAGATTCAGCAATCTCCTTCGAAATGGAATTGAGAATCCATTGTTTCACCATGCAATCTACTTTACGCCATCTTCTATATAACGCGTCGCCTGACGGTGGCGGAACAGTCCCATCGATGAACCCAAGCTTGTCCCTAGCTTCTAAAGAGTTACAGAAGGATATACTCCATGAATAAAAATTCGTATCTGTTAGCTGTGCGGTGACTAACATCATCCCAGGATGATCGGAGTTGTATAACTGGTAACAATCCTCTGGAGACTGATCAACGCCTGGCATCCTCGTCCCCATATTGTCGTTATCTTTCAATCGTCGATACTACGGATCGTCTTCCGCTCTGATACCATGAACAAATTCGTATTGTATGAACACAACAGAGAATGCAGAAACTTTCTGTGTATTCAATCACTATCAAGAAGAAGAGTCTTTGACTTATATACACTACAGAAATAAAACTGCTCTCTAACTATTTCTTGTAACTATCTAACAGACTAACTGTACACTTAACAGTAACGATAACGAAGCTAATTACAAAAACTATCAGTAATTAAATTAAATAATTCCTTCAGGAGACCCAAAAAACTTAGGAGGTGAAAATTGAAGTTTTGGGACTTAAGAAACTATAGGAAAAACTTAAGTAAGGGATTACTAAGTGATGTCTAGAGTGGATAGATTAATTCATCTTTGGGAAAAGAAGATTAATTATTCTTAAAATTCACCTACAATGGTAGAATATTTCAGTTGTAGAAAATAGCTAATTCAATATTAAGGTTGACAAAACTATCATTCCCTAAGAGAAAGTCTTTCCTCTTTGCCGTTAAAACTTTTAATTAGCAAATTGTTGCAATCTTTTCTTAATTAATTACTGCACAAATTTGTCATATTCATAGTTATATTGGTCACATTGAATTGGGTAGATGTTTAGAAATTTATTTAAGTTAATTTTGTTAAAAAAGGGAAAAAATTTTCTTTACATTAATTTTAATTTTCTAAAATTTCATCTAACCCGATTTCAAATACCGTTAGCTGGCGTAGAATTGAATTTTCTCATAATCCCTGTGGACACGACTCAGTTCTTACCGATTTATTACTCACTTCGACAACTGTGCACTTGCAGTTCACGAAAAACCTTATTGTAGCCTATTTGGAAAAAAAAAGACAATACAATTAATAAAGAGAGAAACCAAAAATCATAAAGAATACATGGAAGAATAAGACAAAAAGGACAAGACTATTATTAAAATATAAAAAAAAGGAGATACAAATAGTCTAAAGTTGAATGTTTTAATTGTCATAAATTGACCATTATTAATGATAATATTGTATTGCCACTATTAATATTGAAGAAAAGTCTAATCTTACTGATGATAATCAAGAACTGAAAGAGCCAACTTTGTTGTTAACAAGAAAGTAAGACAAAAATGATGTTGATAATATGTGGTAATTAGATAACGGTGCAAGCGATCAAATACGTTAATACAAAGCCAAATTTGTAGTGTTTTATGAGATGGTGAGAGGCAATGATTCTTTATAGACTTGTCAAAGATAAAAATTCAAAGCAAAGGTATAATTCTAATCAATTCCAAAGGTGACACTCACAAGTTGATCACTAAAGGTATAATTCTAATAAACAGTGTTACAACCATCTCCTATCATTCATTTTAACTATCAATTTCGTAATAGGCATTTCAACAAACACCTAACATGCATCAAACCACTATTGCAATTTTCCTAAACCTATGAAATTAACCAAAATGCATATGAGGCATTTCATCAAACACCTCATATGCATCAACAAATCATCCCAACTCCAAAAACAAATTTGAGAACTTAACCTTCTAACACATACATATCAACCTAAAATGCTATTACCCATTCAAACATATCAAACAAATAACTCAAACAAACACAAAAAGTTTGACATTATTATCAGCATATACACGTATGGGTGGGGGTGAGAAGGAAAACAAAATGAAACACAATAATGCTTACCTCTTCCAATGCACCACCACCGTTCCACCACGTCGACGACGACGAACGACGACTCACCAAAGGAGAAGACACACCAGATGCAACAGGGAGGAGAAGAAGAGAGAAGGAGAGCCGACGGTGGAGAGGGGGTGGGGCTGCATTCGGGAGCTTATAGGGTTTTCAAAATGACATTGTCTGTTGTCATTTTCTTCAAATTATTAACCTTCAGTCGCAAGCACACGGCGTCGTATAGGTTTCGGAATTTACCGACGGAATAAACCGTCGGTATTTTCCATCGATAAAATCAGAATACATTAACGTGCATTCGATTCTTGCGCTTCTTTTCCGACAGTTTTATTCCCGTCGGTAAACTAAACTAGTCAATATTGCCGACGAAACTACTTATTCTGTCAGTAACGGAAATTATATTCTTCCATTTCGTTGATGGCACTATTCCGTTGCTAAAATTAATTTTTTGACACATTTGCCGACGTATTTATTTTTTCCATCGATAAATAACGACTATTTGTATTCCGTCGTTGTTTTTCCGTCACAAATTCTTTATTCTGTTGTAGTGCTATTGCACCTGTAGCAACTTGATTTCCCTGGCGAGGAACATTCTTTGGCTGTGAACTCTGACCCCTTCCTTGCCTCATTCTTCTTGTGCATTCTTCAATGGCCTCCCAGTCTTCTTCGCCAATACGATCCAGTAAGTTTACCTGAGTTGCCATGTCAAGAACACTACTAGTTCAGGTTGGGTTGTGTTGATGTTGTTTCAAGTCAAGAAGACCCTTTAAATAGGCACCAACCAGGCAAAGGCAAAGCTCACATCCGGTTTAGGCTTATCAATACTTTTACACCTAATTGAGAATTGTCATATTCTTTCTGTGATTCCCCAAGATGCATATCTATCAAGGCTTACTTTTGGCACGATCTTGTTCAAACTATTTTCTTCGATTCAGTCCAAAATCCAATTACAGAAAATGAGTGATACCACCTTTTCGCTTACTGTACTGATTGTTAATTTTTTGAGCTAGAACAAGAAAATTACTGATAAAAACTTGTTTTTACATGCTACTCTACTTGCCACGGCACTGCTTATTGTTAAATGAAATAACCAAATCATGAGCTTCTGAGCTGCTCAGTTAAATGAAATAACGAAATCATGGGCTTGCTCTAACTTGTTATAAGGTTTCATATAACCTGTCTGCATGCATGCTTGTCCAAGAAAGACTAAAAGCTGAAAATTAATGTTTGTTGTCCATCAATGGCATCTACAACACAATTAAACAACTTAGTGCAAACCTCATGAAAAGCCCGGAGTATAATTCCATGATGCTCTTGAGAATTCATGACAAGTAATAGTTCCAGGGGCTAGGCGATTCGGCAGGATCATGTACACTATAGATTCTCTAAAATTACTTTATTATTTATTCTTAAACTTTACGTTTTCAATTAAAATTTTTAGTTGAAAAGTTATTACATTCAATCAAATTATTTTATCTTCCTTATATTTTATTTAAATATTATTCTTATATTTTATTTAAATATTTTCACAACTAGCTTTTTATAGAAGGAATCCATTACAATAATAAGAGATAATAAATTATAAAGTTTTTTAAAAAATTTCGATTTTTAGTGTTTAATTTTTTTAAAATGTCAACTAATTATTCAAAATTTTAAAAATAGTATAATTCAGTTAAAAAAATTGTTTTTATTAACATTTTACTTATGCTAATGAAGCAAGCGAAGATTGACATTTGAAAGAGAAATATAACATTTTCTTTTTAATATAGTTTTGGAATTTTAAATAAATGACATTTTCTTTTTAATATAATTTTTGAATGTTAAACAAATGACATTTTCTGATTTAAATATTAGTTTTTATGCAATATAGTAGTCAGAAACAATATTTTGAATTTAATTATCTATTTTTTATTTGTACATTTGACTAAAAATAGTAGAAATTTTTCCCAAAAAAAAAACTAAAAATGGTAGAAGATTAAATACCAAAATGTAAAATCCAAAAAAGTTGACAGTTTTTTAATTAATTATTAGATAATAGCATATTCATTAGAATTTTCAACCACACCCAACAAGAGAACTGGCCAATACCTATAGATGCAGCGTAGGCAAGCTGCTTAAGCCATAAGACACAAAGATAAACTTAGAAAGATCTTAATTACACAAGAACACGAACTGAAAAACACTTAACATAGAACTTGATTATATATATTAAGCTAACTAATCAAGGTCGTTGAGCTGGTTTTGCAGAGGAATTAAAGTATGACAAGTAAACTGTCCCTCCGTAAATCTCAGCTGCCTGGTAGGCATCGATATTGCCTATTGCACCTGAAGCAACTTGATTTCCCTGGCGAGGAACATTCTTTAGCTGTGAACTCTGACCCCTTCGTTGCCTCATTCTTCTTGTGCATTCTTCAATGGCCTCCCAGTCTTCTTCGCCAATACGATCCACTAAGTTTACCTGAGTTGCCATGTCAAGAACACTACTCTTTCAGGTTGGGTGTGTTGATGTTGTTTCATGTCAAGAAGACCCTTTAAATAGGCACCAACCAGGCATAGGCAAAGCTCACATCCGGTTTAGGCTTATCGATACTTTTACACCTAATTGAGAATTGGTATATTCTTTCTGTGATTCCCCAAGATGCATATCTATTGAGAATTGTTATATTCTTTCTAGAACCATATAAATGTATGGGTGAAATGGATTGAAACAAGGTTGAAACAGTATTTATAGAACAGGTGATATGTTCCCCAAAAACTGATACTGTATAAGATCAGGGTTCAATTTTTTTCCCAAGATTTTGGTTAAACGGAGGAATTTCAAGTTGGAATCTTACCCAATTTGTTGCCAACCCTTGGAGCAAAAGGTTGAATCCCCAACCCAAAGGACCCCCCACACTCCGACTCGACGAAGCAACTGGGAGGATGTAAATTAGGTACTCAGCGGCCCGCTAAGGGGGAGGTGAGTAACCCACAGGCTTACAAGGAGCCCATCCTCAAAGCTCACAAGGGGTGTTGCTCCCACACAGGGCCGACTGGGCACCCGCCCAGGGCCCTCTATGCCCCCTCTCTAAATTAACTATTAATTAAAAAATTTACCAAAAAAATAATAATAAATTAATTAAATTTTCTGAAAATTATAAATTAATATAATTTATGAGAAGGGTCCATTTTAAAAAAAAATTAATTTTATCCTGGGCCCTTAAAAGTATAATTTATGAGAAGGGGCCTATTTTAAATTTTTTTTTTAAATTTTGCCCTGGGCCCATAAAGGTGTAGGACCGGCCCTGCTCCCACACTGCAAACCGTGGAATTCGAACCTTGCACATTGGAGCAAATCTGCCCCTCCAGAACCAACTGAGCTATGCCCCGCGGGCATTTGTTGCCAACCCTATTCCATTTGATGTGTAAGTTACAGATATGGTTGAACTGATTCCAAATTACTCTCTTTTTTGGTTTTATTCTGCATCATCAGCTCAGCCTTCAAAATCCAATTGGTATATCCAACTGGTATCATTCTTTTTGGTTCAAAGCAAATCTGAACCGACATGAAGTAACCTGTCTGACGTAATGCTTCTTTCGTCTTGTAATAATTAAAGATGACAACCAACAAGGAAACCCTAAAACTTGAGTTTGTATTGGAATTGAGTTCGGTTAAACAAAATATATGTAGGTTAAGATATGATATTCTAATTATGCATGATCTCACTTGTAACTGGTCCAATTGCTTCCCACATCTCTTCAAAACTCTTCGTAAATATCAAAGTCAATAAATATAAATTCATCAATTTCCGTCAGTTAAATAGTAAACTCATTAGTTATGGGTTGAGGGAAAACTAGTCCAATATAGATAAATCCTGAAGAGGAGAAGTTAAAAATCTACTAAGTGAAATAATCTCCCGTCAAAAATAAATATAAAGATGAAATAAGTTATATACAAAAATATGATTCATAAAATTGCAAAAAATAAAAGATCATATATAATATATTGAAACTAATACGCTAGCGAAGGAAGAAACCCTAGTCTTATTTGGAAAAGCATTTTCTCAGCTAAAAGTATTCTACAACAGGGTGTTCGGTGGCGTGTGGGCGATGGCTCTTCGATTGGAGTGTTTAAAGATCCTTGGTTAATTGACGAAGATAACTTCTATGTGCGCTCAAGTCCACTCCTGGGTATGGCTGATATGAAGGTTCGTGAGTTGATCGACCCTATTACTTTGCATTGGGATTCTGAGTTGATAAATGGTATTTTAGCTCCCCAAGAAGCGGCACAGGTTTTTAAAATCCCCATCCCTCCTTCTTGTCCGAAAGATACTCTGTGTTGGCATTATTCTAGGAATGGGATTTATAGTGTCAAGTCTGGATATAGGGTTGCTACGTCTCTAGGGTCGGAGACTCAAAACTTCGAGGTGGTGGGTCCGTGGAGTGGTATTTGGGGTGCTGATCTTCCCCCCAAGGTTAAGGAGTTTACTTGGCGTGTTTTGCGTGAGTTTGTTCCATGTAAACAGCGTCTTTTGTTGCATGGGGTTAACTTGGATCCTGCTTGTTCTCGATGTGGCTTTAGAGACCATTGATCATGTCCTGCTTACGTGCCCTTATGCTAGCCGCGTATGGATGTCCTCAGGTATTACTTTACATTATGATAACGTTAAAGAGTGTATTGTGGATTGGCTTCATATAGGTAGGTCTACGCTTGGAGGTAGAGCCCTTACTATTTGCTGGAGCTTATGGTTTCATCGTAACCTTTTTTGCTGGAAACACCAAGATATATCTCCTTATTCTATTGTGGTTTTTGCGGATGATTACTTGCATGACTGGAAAGCGGCGAAACTTACATTTGGGATGGCGCAGGCTGCCCCCACTCCGCCCAATGTTCCTGTAGGATGGCAGAACCCGCCGCTTAGCTGGGTAAAATGCAATGTTGATGCCTCGGTTGATCTAAGGCGTAACAAGTCAGGCTTTGGGGCTATCCTTCGCAATCATCAAGGCTCCTTTTTGTTGGGTTTTTCAGGGCGGTTTCCTTCCTGTACCAATGCTACGCTCGCTGAAGCCATGTCGATTCGCGAGGCTTTATCTTGGCTTAAAAGGCTTAATTTGGACAATGTTTTTGTCGAATCAGATTGTTCTGAGGTTATTGATGGTCTCAATTCTAGTTCTCCTAATCTCTCGGAAGTTGGTTTGGTGATTTCTGACTGCATAGAGCTTAAGTCTCAGTTTCAGCACTTGTCCTTTCATTGGACGCCTCGAAATGCTAATAGGGCCGCTCATTCTTTAGCAAGAGTATCTCTATTACAAGCAGATCGGGTTATTTGGACTTCGTCGCCCAGTTTCCTTTCTTCTATTATTTGTTCTGATATTGCTTCGGCTAGATGTAGTTCAGAGGAGGTATAGGTCTGGGTGTACGGGGTTAGCCTATTGGCTAGGGGTTAGTTTGCCTCTTCTATTTGGTTTTGTTGCTCTTAGTTTGTTTAATGTCAAAAAAAATCAATTTATCAAAAAAAATTATTTTTCAAAATCCAAATGATCTAAATTAAACAAAAACCTTCCGATTTAAAAAGAAAGAACAATTATGTTCTCTTGATCTTGTGCTAATCTAACTAATCATGAGAAATCTTACTTTCTTTCTTTTTTTTAATCCGAAGAATCTAAACTAAAGACTTTAAGTTTGATTATTAATTATGTAACGAATAACTAGAAATATTACTTCTTTCGATCTAAGAAGAATGAAACAATTATTTATTATCTTATTCAACTAAAATTTTAAGTTAAAAAGTTATTACATTCATTCAAATTATTTTATTTTCCTTATATTTCATTTGAATATTATCACAACTAGCTTTTTCTAGAGGGAATTCATTATAGTTTTAAAATAAGAGATAATAAATTACAAAGTTTTTAAAAACTTTTTAAATTTTTAGAAATTTTCAATGCTATTAAAAATTTTAAAAATAGGATAATTCAGTAAAATTTTATTTTTATTAACATTTTACTATGCTAATGAAGCAAGCAAAGATTTCATTTTCTTTTTAATATAAATTTTGAATGTTAAGTAATTCGAATGAATAATTACTAATGTGTTTGTCACATAAAATTCAAATTTTATATTATAAAATTTAAAAGCCATGTAATACTTTTAAGTATCAATTTTCATTTAATATATTACTCAGACACATTATTTTGAATTTAATTATGTAGTTTTTTAAATTTGTACACTTAACTAAAATTAGTAAAAGAATAAACACCAAAATGTAAAAATCCAAATAATTTTGGCACTTTTTAATTAGTTAGATAATAGCATCTTTGTTATAATTTTCAACCACCCAACAAGAGAACTGGCCAATACCTATAGATGTAGCACATAAAAGCTGCTTAAGCCAAAACACATAAAGATTAACTTAATTAGATCTTAATTACATAAGACCACGAACTGAAAAGCACTTACATGTATAAAACTTAATTATAGATATTAAGCTAACTAATGAAGGTCGTTGACCTGGTTTTGTAGATAAATTAGGGTATGAAAAGTAGATTGTAAAGCCCATTCATTAACATAAATTGACAGCTCAACTCAACCCACAAACCTTTAAACATGTATACAAAACTAGCATCTGGAGATTAGAATAGCACATGTGAAAATCACCTTCTTCTTCACTTTTCTCTCTACTTTTCTAGCTAGTGAGTGTGTCAAAACGCACTATTTTGTTCTGTATGTAACACTTTCCTCATGAGTTTCCCTCGTTGTGTTTGTTTTGCAGAAAATTTGGAGGGAGTTGTGGAAGTACAACCCCCTAGTGCCTTACACTTAGGTAAAAATTTCAGCAGCTATATTGTGTCAATTTTTCGTGATTTTGATCATCATACACTAGTTTATAGTTGATTTGCATGTTGTGTTTGTTTGGGACAGTAATTGAAGTTGTATGAAGGGATAAAAGTGGAGAAAATGAGGCTGAAAAATGATGAAAGAAGAGAAAAGAGAAAAGGAGGAGAGGGTAATGGCAATGGCATCTTTTGAAAATTTAAGTTGCATGTAGGGGCAAAGTAGGAAATGCAAAAAGTGAAGGGTAAATCTGAAATGTATTTACATGAAGGGCATTTTTGGTATTAATAAAAACAAGTGAGGGTAAGATAAGACTTTTATTTAGTTAATGGTATTTTAGTAATTATGAGGTTAGGTTAGTAAGGTTAAGTTTGATTAGATATAAAGTTTTTATTAGAATTGAATGGAATGGAATGGTTTATAATGGAATGGAATGTAAATGGATGTAATATTAGAAAATTGTTGTTTGGGAGGGATGGAAGAGTTCATAATGTAATATAGTGAAATGTTGTTTGGATGAAGGATTTATAATGTAATATAATATAAAGTTGTTTATCATTTTGCATACCATCCTAAAACCCCCAAATTGGAGGTTTTTCATTTTTACTGTTTAGAATATAATAAGATGTAATATGAAGTTCTCCTCTTCCATCTCATTTCATTTCATTTCATTATAAACCCTCGTCCAAAATGATAGAATAATATTACATTTTATTCTATTCCATTAATAAACCCCCAACCAAACGTAGCCTAAGGTTATTAATTTTTATAATTAGGAATAAATTTGAAGAGAGAATAATGTTGCATCATTAAGAGTAATTGGGTTAGAAATTTTTCGTAGATTAGTTTAATAAAAATTTGTAAATTTTAGGTTTGAAGGTCTGATTAAGGAGTAATTTGGACTATCAATTAGTTGAATCCGAAATCAAGGAAAGGATAACTTTGGACTTTGCTCTTGAAATAAAGTACTGTTTTGTTATCAATAAATTATTTTGTGAATTAGTCACTAATTAAACTAATTATTAATGGTTTCACACATGAATTATATGGTGTTTCATGTTTATATTTTCTTATGTATATTGAAGTGTATTGATTGTTAATTTGGCAAAATTGTGTCTTTAAATAGAGACAGATTGGTAACAGGTTGAAAATAATTGGTGAAAATTGAGAATCGGTAACTTGCCTAGGATAGGCTACATTCGATGGTATTAGATTAATAGGTTGTTTAGAGATGAGTAAGTGGTGGCTAGTTATCTGTTCATGGAGCAGATATTGGGGTATCATGAGTCCCAAGAATGTCCTGTACCGATGACCAGGTACTGGAGTAGTACCGGGGTACCAAAAGAGATTGAGAAATTGAGGTATCCTATGCCAATATTTATACATTTAATTACGTTTCCACTTATGAGAGCTTATGATGAGATGAGTCGACAAATCATTGGATGTAAGCCTACTAGGTTAAGAGGGGCCCAGGCAAATCAGTTAAATATTCGAATAAAGCATAAATGACAATTATAATTAATATTTGTGTAAATCATAATTTGGTAAAATTTTTGAGATGTTTGTTAGCTGTTTGGGTTAGACTGAGTGTTGTGTGTATATACGTATTATATGTATGATTTAACTATGTCTTATAAATATTTTTTTAGAAACTTGATTTTAAGGGTATGGTTGATTACCCTTACTGAGTAGGCAGCTTACAACTTGTCGTTATTTTTTTAGGAGATCCAGTGATTGCCGATAACCCCAATATACGTGATTAACAGAGTGGAGATTAGGTAAGGCTAGCAGATTACTTTTGTATAGTTGTTGGAATGTATGTGTATATTTTTGAACATGACAATTAGAGTAGTTGTATTGTATGCAATATTTTTGTGTTTGACAAACAATCATCTCTTTTGGAACTATGAGGAATTTGATGGTTAATAGTTTGTTTTGGGAACTATTTGGTTAATTATGATTTAAGACTTTTGGAAGCATCACATTAGGTGGTATCAGAGCGGGTTTACATTTCTAGGGACATATTCAGGAAAAAAAAACTAATGATATGTTCTTATCTCTTTTAGGATAACTTGATGAGAGGATAATGCTGGCCTTGAGTCACCTGGGGAATCGGGGAGTTTGATTCATGCTCCGGATGTGTAGAATCTGGGGGATGCCTAAGAAAATAGGGTAGGAGGAGAGGTGTCAATCCCACTATAGATGATGCAGTTCTTTTAGATGATACGGCAGGCTATTACTGCGGCTCCAGCCCAAGGTGATTCTAGGCTGGATCATAATTACGAGTGGATCTGTAAAATGGGTGTCGTAGAGTTTCGAGGTACTATATATCTTGAGTAGGCTGAGGCATGGTACAGTAGAGTTTCGAGGTACTACAAATCCTGAGGAGGCTGAGCCATAGTGATAGTAGACAAAGATAATTTTAGATTGTCTAGAGTGTACTTGAGAAAGAAGGTTGCAGTACATTATTTCCTTATTCCAAGCAATGCACTAATTTGGTGGAAGTCAGTAAAGAGTTCGTATGAGACCAGAGAGATGACTTGGTAGGAGTTCCAGATAGAGTTTAGAGATAAATACACTCCGTGGATATATCGGGATTGAAAAAAGAAGGAGTTCATAGGTTTGGTTCAGACAAGGGAGATGTTAGTGGCTAATTACGAGGCTCGTTTTGCAACCTTGTCTAAGTATGCAATGGAGGCTATAGCAAATCCTGAAGATAGATGTTACCGATTTGAGCAGGGTCTAAGGATGAATATTCGTTTGGTTTGGGAGCTACTACCTCTAATTTAAAGAAGCTACTAGAGACTACACTCAGAGTGAATGATGTAATAGAATAAGGCATAAGGAGAAAAGATCTAAAGAGACGATCAGAGAGTCAGCTTGGAGAGGGGAGTCAGTCTATGAAGAGGGGAGCTACCCATACCAGTGCAGGGGGATCTAGGAGAGCCAATGGCACGTCAAGCAGAAGTAATAGTTTCTACCGATCTGGTGGAGATCAAGGAGCTGACAAGGATTCAAGACAGCATAGCACTACTAGTGCACCATCAGTTGGATTAGATAAGAGGGCTAGTCAGAGGTTCAGAGGATCTTTTGATAGAGGAGCTGGAGGATTTTAGAGTTGTGCTACCTATGGGAGACTTCACAGAAGACTATATTGGGGACCTACTAGGATCAGTTAGGCATGTTATATTTGTAGAGAGCGGAGACACTTACAAAGGAGTTGTCCACAGTAGGGAGGAGTTCAGGAGTGAGGGCAGAAGAGACAGTATAGGGTTAGAGTGGTGTCTTTGGTTCTTGATGGCGTGTCAAACCGATCAAAAATAAATTTCCTACTCTAGAACACTAAAACGAGTAAAGTGGTGAGAAGGGTCGAACCACAGAGACCGATGAAGTAATTATTTATTTGTGCAAAATTGAAAACAAAATAAAAATAAAATAATTGATTTGAGAATGATTAAATTTAAAACACGAAATCACGCAAGAAGAAATTAAAATTAAAGATTGAAAAATAATATGGATAAAAGCCTAGCCAAGGTACTCTCCCATTTGATACCGTAATTCGATCATAGACTCAAAAATATAATTTCGTTCATTCCTATGGACAAAGTTATAGCAGACCGTG
>JAOQMR010000213.1:42006150-42063954 GCA_027563865.1 Erythroxylum pelleterianum | reverse complement strand
CGCATCTCTGGGCCACGGCAAGAACGTTAAGAATTGCAGATGGTCCTGATGAAGTTCACCTGGGTACAATTGCGAAGTTAGAATTGCAGAGAGCTAAACTTTGAATAACTACTGAATAAAACACATTTCTTCCAACTAATAATATAGGCTAATCAATACTCACTTAAAGATGATGATAAAGGAGAATGAGGAAGGAATGAGAAAAGGAGACAGTTCGTCGGAAGGTATAGCGTTCTTGTTGCCGATATCCGAATATCGGCGACAACAAATAAAAGCCAAGTTTAGGTTTTTGTTTGTTTGTTTTGGATTGTGCATGGAAGATAAAAGATGATACAGTGACAAGGCTTCCTCAAGATCATGATAGCATTGTTTTTGATGTTTCTGCACTTAATTGACACGTTCAGTATAAATCTTGCTGAGGCTCGAAATTTAGGAAAAATAATGATAAAATACACGTATAAATATAAGACGTGAATTAATTGTATATTATTTACATGAAATGTTTTTTAAATTCGAATCAAATTATCAATTTCTTATAATTATCTTAAATTATTAACTTAAACAAATTTAATTGGTTCATATCATATTTAATATTTGAATTATATAATTACATTTAATTAGTCAAGAGATGAGAAAAAGTTTGTAATATTTCTTAAATTATGCGAGAGGTTTTGTTTACCCGACATCAAATATGTTGTGATTGTGCACGATCTAGCTTGTTGCTAAGCATGTTTGAGAGGCTTGGTCATTATTTATTTTTCGATTTGTGCATTTATATTTTGATTCATATGATATTTTAATTGGATAAGGAAAAAAATACTAATTTATAAAATTGGCTAACTATGTTTTAAAGGAAAATAATACATTTCTTAACTGTAAAATTTAACTTGAACTTAGGTTGGTCAAAAGTATTTTGAATAATTATGACAAGTCGAATATTTTAAATTATAAATAGAACATCATATGTATATAATGAAAATATATACATTGTATTATTTTTATTATTAATCTTACTATTGTTACTCTTTATTATTTATTTATTTAATTACATCTTTTATGTTTATTTGCCTTATTTACTTAGTTAATTTATTTTATTATTTTTTGCACTTAGTTATTTTATTTTATTATTTTTTGTTTAGCAATGCATGCATATCTATTTGTAATTTTGTACTATCTTCCTGATAAATTGCATATGAGTTTATCATAAATAACATCTATTAGGTACGAGTAAAGCTGCTTATTATCATACTTTCTTAGATCCCACGTCTCAGTAAGACTTTAATTAAGTATCGATGATGATGATATATATTGTAGTAGATGTTGTATTAACTTAATTAGTTACTATTACCCCAAGGCGCAGGTGAGTTGGTAGGGGGCTCTCCTGGTTTAAATGAGGTCGCGAGTTCAAACCCTTCTCATGTACGTAACCGTTTAAAACTTGGGGCCAGAGCTTTGCTTTCCGCAAGGGACTTACCCGGCTAGAGCGGAAATTAGTCTGGGTGTGGATATCTTAAAGGTGTCTTCCTATAATTGGGACCTTCCTAAAACACATTGTGAGCAACAACAAAAAACTTAATTAGTTATTATATATGATTAAATTATGTCATTACAATTAGACACTTGCACACACGCGCAAACAGATACTTATGTACATATATGTATTTACTGAACCTATTTGGCTCGAGCGGAAATTAGTCTGGATATGAATATCTTAAAGGTGTCTTCCCATAATTAGAACCCCCTAAGATACCTTGTGGTAACCAAAAAAAAACTTAATTAGTTATTATATGATTAAATTATGTCATTAGACAGTTGCGCACACACACACGCAAACAGATACATATGTACGTATATGTATTTACAGAGTTCATGATATGGATTTATTAGGTCTATGTAGTATTATAAAAGAATATTTGGGAAATTTGACTTATAATTCAAGATATTCAAAATAATTTATTTTAAATGAAATATCTCACATTATTCAATAGAATTTAAGGTTAAATAAAAATTTTAATATAAAAATATTCTGAATAAATATAATTTAACAAATACATATTTTCTTAATTCTTTTTTTTCTATTCAAATTTTTTATTTGATTTTTTATTATGCTGGTTTAAGTGTCTCGATCAATTTAAAAACATTTTAAATCGCATTTTGAAAGTAACAAGTTGTAATCAACGGTCAGATTAATTTTGGGAAAATTCAAGATAGAAAATATAGTTCCTATAATCTTGGAAATGCTCCAAAAAGAGTGGAGACCATGTTTTACATTACACGCAGAGTCTGGCGGTATTTTTTCAGACCACAAATTTTTGTGAACAGAAACCAAAAGTTTGTTTGAGTTTACTAATCTTAGTGTTTCCAAAACCTTATATAAGATGTTGTCAGCCATTGTCGTCACTCAGATCAGAGCCCAGAAGAGCTTTTAAGGGCTCTGCTTTTCAATAAGATATTGTGTTTTTTGATATTTTGTACAGAACAATAAAAATCCTGTCAATATGTCGTTTGAAACTGGCTCCTCCTCCTCCGACAAGAAGAAGAAGATCGCCATCATTGGCGTTTCTTGTGTGCTTCTGGTAGCCGTCGTGGTCGGTGTGGCGGTTGGTATAAGTGGTACCGACGATAAAGACGACAAACCGGCTCCTCCTAAAGGTGCCGGTCACAGTGGTCAGCTACAAACTTCAAATAAAGCCATTGAGAGCATTTGCCAACCTACGAACTATAAAGAAACCTGCGAGAATAGCTTGAAGAAAGCCGCAAGTAACGTCACCGACCCTCAAAAGCTTGTTCTGATTGGTTTTCAGGCCGCCATTGAAGCACTACAAGAAGCCACCAAGAACTCTTCAACCGTGAAGGAACTTGCTTTAGACCCTATGGCAAAGCAAGCTCTTGACAACTGTGAAGAACTGTTGGATAACGCCATTGAAGATCTCAGAAACTCCTTTAAGTCTCTCGGTGAATTCCACTTTGAAAAGATGGACGAGTTTGTGGAGAGTCTTAGGATCTGGTTAAGTGCCACCATCACTTACCAACAAACTTGTTTAGACGGGTTCGAGAACACCACCGGTGAAGCTGGTCACAGAATGAAGGAGATTTTGGTTGCTTCCGGTCAGCTGACGAGCAATGCGTTAGCTATGGTTACTGGACTCGCCGACATTTTCAAGAGTATGAACATCCCCGGAATGCACCGTAGGCTTTTGGAGAGTTCTGACGACAAATTCCCGACCTGGGTTACTCCGGAGAAGAGAAGACTCTTGCAAGCTACTCCGGCAACCATTAAACCTGACATGATCGTAGCTCAGGACGGAAGTGGCCAATTTAAAACCATTAACGAGGCTGTTAGTGCCATCCGCAAGAATTCAAACACCACCTTTGTGTTGTACATTAAGGCAGGAGTTTATAAGGAAGTAGTGGCCTTATCAAGGAGCTTGACTAATATTATGATGATCGGAGACGGACCTACAAAGACAAAGATCACCGGAGATCTTAGCTATACTAACGGAGTACAAACATTCAAAACCTCAACAGTCTGTAAGTATCTCTGTGAAAAGCCTGTTGATCTGGGAGTTCAGAACCTGACGATTGATTCATTTGTTTTTTGTCTTAGCAATCAGTGGGAACCACTTCATGGCCAAAGACATCGGATTTGAGAACACCGCCGGAGCTATAGGACATCAGGCGGTGGCGCTGAGGGTACAATCTGACATGTCCGTCTTCTACAACTGTCAAATCGATGGTTACCAAGACACACTCTACGCACACACCAACCGCCAATTCTACCGTGACTGCACCATCTCCGGAACCATCGACTTCATCTTCGGAAACTCCGCGACGGTCTTCCAGAACTGCAAGATGGTGGTGAGGAAGCCATTGGACAATCAAAGTTGCATCGTCACAGCACACGGAAGGAACGAGTCCCAGCAACCAACTGGCTTCGTTATCCAAAACTGCACTTTCATGGCCGACCCCGAATACTTCCCTGTCAGGTTCATCAACAAAGCCTATCTGGGACGTCCATGGAAGGAGTACTCGAAGACCATTATTATGGAATCTCAAATCGATGACCTGATTGATCCCGAAGGTTGGCTGCCATGGCTCGGTAACTTTGGGCTTGAGACCTCCTTCTACGCCGAGTACAACAACAGAGGACCTGGTGCGGCTTTGGATAAGAGAGTAACGTGGAAAGGTATTAAGAAGCTCACTCCACAAGAAGCCGAAGGTTACACCGCCGCCAATTTCTTCCTCGGAAATAACTGGATTCCGGCCACCGGTGTTCCTTACTCTCCAGGTTTCATGAGTACTGCGTAAACTCATGTTGTAAATGCATAGTAGGAGAACCCAAAGAATATTGGTCTCACCTATTGTCATAAATATATTACAAATTCTTGCAATTTTTGGAATATAAACACTCAATTATTTTGTTATTTTATAAAAATATATAAATAATGATAGAGGTAATAACTATATTACAAATTCATGCATTTTTTATAATATAAATGTAAAAATATTTGGTTATTTTATAAGCATATATAAATAATTATAGAGATATTACAAATATCATTGGAATGTAATATATAAATATTTGGTTATTTTATATGCATATAAAAATAATGATACAGATAATAAACAACAACACTAAATGGGAATTCCGCTTAAACGAAAAGATTGAGAAGGTTTAATTAATAATACATTGCCTTATTCGTACCCAATAGAAAAGTTAGATATGTTGGAGTTATTTTGATATTTTATAAAAGTATATAAATAATGATGGAGGTAGTAACTATTTTGCAAATTCATGCATTTTTAAAAATATAATTATACAAATATTTGGTTAACAACATATTAATTTAAAGAAATTAGTTTATGAATTACGAAGTGTATCCATAATTTAATAAATATATATTTAATCAATTAAAAATTTATTGTATTTCACCAATTTAATTAGTTGAATATAAATTTATCCAATAATAGTATACATTATATTAATAAAAAACATATATTAAAATATAATTGATTTAATTAACATTAACAAATAAATTAAAAATCATAATTTTTTATTGTAAGTCCAGAAATTAATATTTAAGCTTCTAAATTTTATAAAAATAAAAAATAAATCTTGATATATATATTTTAAAAATAGTTGTAATAAAATTATATTTAAAGAGAATATGATAGTAAATTATCTCTTTGTTTATAAACATTTCTAATTTGTAATATGAAAGATTACAAGATAAATTTATTATCCCATCAATTTATAAAATTAATTTAATTTTATACATACAAATATTAATATCGTCTATCAATTTATATACATTAATTTTAAAAAAAAATGGTTTCATATATATAATAATTAATATGAAACTATAAATTAGGCTACGTTTGGTTCGGCCCAATATTCTACAACATTGCAAAGGAAAAGCCCACATTGAGGAGCGGGAAAACGACCAGTCACAAGCATTTGAAGTCCCTCCCTCCAAACCAAACGAGGCATTCTCTGATTTTCCCAAACTTTCTCTACCGTTTTCCAGGTGACCAATCAACCTCCAAGCACCTTTCTTTTTCACATCTCTCAACTTCTAACCACTCAAAATCCAAAACCCATATGGTGCATCAAAACCCCAGTTGAAACCCCAACTCCACGACAGTATTTACACACTCTATTCGCTACTCTCCTAATGACCAACAACAAAGAAGAACCCGGAAAGTTCCACACCGTGCAAGCAGAGCGCGACCTAGAGGCCAATTGGGAGGTCGACCTCGCCAAGAAACTCGAGGAGTACCTCTTCAAGATCTGCTCTGGTGAAATTACTGGCGGCGAAGAGGATACCTGCCACTTCCCCGTGAATTTCGCTGAAGGTTAGGGCTTTATTGATTCGTCTTGTTTTTGTCAATTAATTTTGCTTTTTCTTGGTTTTTGGATAATGGGTTTTTTATTAAACGAACAATTTGTGTTCATTTATTTGTATGGTGGGAAATGTAGCTGCTTTACTGGTTCAGGGTTCGGTTCAAGTGTACAGCAGAAAGGTTGAGTATCTATACAACTTGGTCTTGCATGCTTTGGACTTCCTTTCCAACAAGAGGTTTCATTCTTCTCCTTGTTTTTCAATTTGAGTAACGTATTTGTTTTGTTTAAATTTTTGGGCCTTAAAGGATATTAATGGTAAAGAATGAGGTCCAGTGACGAGTGTACTGAAAATGGATTTTTGAGGCAACTGAGAGTTGGGGCCTTTTGGAAGTGAGTTAAAGGTGAACCTTGTGGGACAAGTGGTGAATTTCCATTCAGCCAATTTAGTTTGATACGTTTCTCCAAGATAGATGTCTGACATTCAACATATTGGATGTGAAAAGTGGAGCCTATAATTTTGGTTGAAAACTTGGAATTATATAGACAACAGTTGCTGATTTTTAAATGGAGAAAAGCAAAGACTTATGCAAGAGATGTCATTTCTAAGACTTTGTAAGTATCAACTTAAGTGCAAAAGAAGCTTACTTCATGGACATAGTTAGGAAGTAAATTGCAAAGTGAGTGACTTCTTAAGCATGAATTCCAATAATCATGCTGTCAAGTGTTGGAACTTTTGGGAACTTGGAAATCTATTTTCAAAGCAATTTGTGCCAAAACTGATATTCAAACTTGGCTGGAAAAGAAGAAAAATAGCTGTTTAGTTCTTTTCAATTGTTTAGTTAGATGTGAAAGTGAGGTCTTTGTTGACATTGTCTAAGATATGGACTCAAGCAGAAAAAGGAAAAGGCTTTACCCTGGAAAACTTTTACCTAAGAATTTAACTCTGAACCCTAAGAGTGACTAATAGACATGATGTCATTTTCCAATTATCAATTTTTAGTTCAAAATCCTTGAGAAAAAACCAAAGAATGTTAACTTGTACTTTGTTATAATTTCAAGTTTACTTTTAGGATTTGGTAGCTTCTTCATTTACATATCGTACGGTATTTGTAATGTTTTTATCATCTGAAGACCTGATATATACTTATCCGAACTGAGCATGTAGTTATGCCATGAAATGACATTTAACTTCTGTGAATTCTTTGGCAGGCAGCAAGAGCAATCGGAGGGCACACCAATCCTACCTGAAGAAAGTAATTCTCACGCTTTTTCTGTTGATGAGAATGATCAGTTCTGGGGATTAAATGATGTCCCAGGTAAGCTTGAGCATTGTAAACCATCTTGGTTAAATTGCAATGACAATGTTGGTCTAAATGTCATATTATTCCAGTGGAACCAAGAAACCGCCTGGATACTTCCACCAGCAAGGATGCTTCCCTCCATTCCTTTGTCAAACCACCAGCGAATCTTGTTGTTCTTGAAGGTGATTGTTTAGACAACACAGGTGACAATGGTGAACTAGAGTCATATCTGGTATTACATTTGCATTAACCTTCTCATTACATCATCCTCTAAAATGACATAATTATTCTGTTATCTACGTAATGCTAACAATTTTTTCTGTGTGATTGCAGTTAGCCACTAATGATCTCTACCGTGATTTTATACTGTTAGACCCTCGTGATGCACTGTCTGTAAATGATTTTTTGGAGGATGTGACTGGAAAAGGACAAAATAGTACTTACAGATGCAATTCAAGTCGTAAGAGTTTCCAATCCCCAATGAGACGGTCTGGAGGAACTGCTCACAAGTCATCACATGGAAAGAAACAGAATGCTAATGTCAATCAATCACCAGCAGCTGGTTGCAGTTTTGGAGGCAATGAATGTAAATTGGGACCTGACTCTCCAGTCTCTGGAAATGTTGAAAACAGTGATAATGCATCTAATGTGAATTGTGGGCATGAAGAACCAGGTAACATGGAAGATTTAGATGATGACAATGAGGATGATCCTTGGAAACCACTAAATCCCCATGAACCTGGGAGCTTGAGAGTGAAACCCTTTAAGAAAGGTTGTTTTCAGGCTTGTCAATTTGTTCTCTTTTTCATCCATCTAATAGCCTTTCACAACCTATTTTTCACTTCTATGTTTTTTTTCAATGAGCAGTGAAAGCTTTCAGAAGGAATCTTGCAAACTCTGCCTCTATCAAGCATATTTCCATCACTAAGCTATTTCCACTTGCAAAGTTGCATGGTCCAATTAGTCCAGAGCTCACAGAAATGTGGGAAGCACACTGTAAGATATTAAAGAATAGTGAGAAGTCTCAATCTCCTCCATTATATGAAAAGGTACCTTTTTTCCTGAAATCTTAATCTACCTGCACATCTGTTGCTGTATTACATAGATTCCTGATCTATCTATTTCAGCTAAGGGAATCCCTTGCCAGTGGAGGGCATAATGTCTGTGACGGATTTGGTCATTCTGGTGATAAAAATGAGGATAATGCATTTGACGATGGAGTCCCTGATTTTGGGGATGCCGAAGATAATATGCAAGAACATGTGTTCATGGATGAAGATTTACCCTTTAATCACGAAAAGGTCTGCAAGCTTATGATTTTATGTTTGATTACTAGGAAAGATATATGAGATCTCTTATTCTTTGATCTTTTGTAGCATGATGATTTTCCTGCTCACTTGGACAACAATGAAGAATTAGGATATGCAAATCCAAGTTCTCAAGCAAGCCTAGAGGATCTTTGTCAGTCTCACCTAGTAAGCATTAGTTTTTTCAACTTATCAATCCACTCTTATTATTTATTTCTTTTGATGTGGAACATGGCGAGAAACCTTTTTCTACTCTGCTTCATGCTTACATCTACATGGGCTTGTACTGTAGGATCACATTTTTCAATTATCCAAAATTAAAGTTATTTCTGCAAGTTGGTTATGTGCTTGGTATTATACTATTAAAAGTAGTAGTGTGTAAGTTGTGGAAATTCTCATTTCCTCCACATATCTGTTCCGTTTGTGAATTCCTGAAAAAATATATAAGAAGCAAGTATGAGTAAGAGCTGTAGTCTCTGTGTGTTGTTTTTGTGAGTGGCCTTTCTCTATTGCTTTCTTTATTGCATGTTCACGCGATTATACATTTCATATAATTTTTAAATCTAACCCAATCCTATAGATCAACCTGTCTGTTTGATTTTTGGACTTAGTTGTGCATTTACTTGACAAGATCTTTTGCTAGCATAGTTCGGAAGCATGTGGAATAGTTACCCATTTTGTGTCATACAGGATGCTCTACTAGCTAACATAGCTGAAACTGAAAAGCAGTCAGAATTAGCTGCTCGTGTATCATCGTGGAAGCAGAAAATTGAGCACAACTTGGAAGAGCAAGTAACTTCCATCTCTTCTTTTCCATACTATAAATCTCTTTTTAATCTTGATGGATGATTGCCTCAGTTGTTTTTTGTTCTATTTATCTTTTTCAACATTTTTATAATATTTGATAGTAAGTGAAGGAAAACTTATTTTCTGATAGGATTCACACCCTCCATTTGATATTCATGCCTATGGTGAAAGAATTCTTGAGAAGGTATCTATTGAAACACACATGGAAAGTGCTATATCTTTTGCTGATGTAGTAACCGGACAAGAAAAGCTTGAAGTTGCTCGAACCTTCTCTGCTCTACTTCAGCTGGTAATTTTTGTGACATTTGTATCTGGCAAGTGATTGATAATTCAAAAATAGGATCAGCTTCTCACTTTAAAATAATGAAACAAAAATGCAATTATCCTTCATGTTGACAAGAGTTTAGGCACTGGAGTTTCGTTGTGCAATATCTTAGTTGCATGTCCAACATTACTACCTCAGAACACATTCAAAAACACCTTGTTTTTGTAACTGTATAGTATGGGATGAATTAAATATGTCTGGAAAATGCATAAAAAAAATGTCCCTTGATTTTCATTTTCAGGTGAACAATGGAGATGTTGATTTGGATCGGAGTGGACATGATGGTGAGTCCATTTGTTATACAGCTACCAATCCTTTCCATATTCGACTTAGCCATGACAAGAGATCGACGAAAGCTCAACTTCCATTGGCGAAGATAGGTAACTCACCAAAGAAAGCATGTAAGAAGGGTGGTCGGAACAAACTTAGAAGAGAAAGATCTCCAACTTTTGATGCATCTTTACGAGGTGGATCAGCAACTATGTCTGTACAGCCAAACTCCAAAGTTTCCCAGAAGTTGGGGAAGATTGGCAGTGTGAGGTGCACTCCTGACGGTAAGAGGAGACGAAGATCCCGAATTGTTCAACCATTGGGCTTGCATTCGCCAGGGCAAGAGACAAGGTGAGCAATGTATTGTTATTTGCTGGTACAATTCAACCTTTACATTGAATTAGCTTTCAACTCCTGACCTTAAACTCCTTGTAGTCCTAGATTACTGACATTGTTCAATAAGCATTGTAATAATATTCTGTAATTTGACATATACTGATTTCCCACAAGCAATCAAGCTTTGTATCCAGGTTCCGACTGTAGAATGACCTTGCCTAGTCATGTAATTGTATCAATCTGCTTAATACCAGTATTTACAATCTTTAATTTCTTATTATATATGTTAATCTATTCTCTTTTATTTCGTCCAAGTGATCCGAATCTGTTAGTTCGGGTCAATTGCATACAGGTCTCTTACCTCTTTCATGACCCTCCTAACTCTCCGAATAGGTTAAGACATCATATCATCTGCAACATAATCTCTTTTACAGTTGTTCTTAATCCATTGTTGTCCTGTAAAAGCTTGTCAAGTAAGAGTCATGGCGTGTTACGTCAATTTGGAGTTGGAGAAGGGTCCATTGAACAGGAACACGGAAGTCATGGTTCTGTTAAAGTTTCTGTTTGTTAACGCGTAAAGGTTGGACTTTTGATTGATTCACACTGTAAAGTCCTCAAGCTTGACGGAAACTCCATTATATGTTCCAATTACGTCAGCTAAAATTAAGCTTTTGAAAAGTCCAGGAGAGTTGAACGAAACCCACCTGCAGGGGTAAGTCATTTTCTAAGCAAAAGCATCAACATTTTCTCTCCAATTTTCTATAGCAACTTCAAGTGCGAGTTTGCTTAAAAATCAATGATTACAAAATTTAGTCAACTTAGTCGATTTAATTGTAAAAATTTCAAATTATTTAATTTTTTTAGTTCAGTTTTAATTGTTTAGATTATAGAATTATATTTTTAGTTATAAACTAAAGTTATCATTACATTTTAGGCCATTTGTGATGATAATCGAACTGATTGACATAATTTGCAAGCTATTATGGCAATTTAGATATTTACTTGGTGCGCATCTAAAAGATAGCGACTGCTAATTCTTTCGCTTTTTAAAAAAGAAAAAGAAAATATCGAACCAATTTTGGATCCGACTAGATTTGCTATTTTCAAACTCAAATTCAACCTAAGCCTTGTCAATTTACATATGTGGACTTTTGAGTGTTGTTAAAACTATAATTTAATGCTTATGTTTTTCTAATGTTAAATATAAAGTTAAGTGGACACTAATCCGAAATCATGTTGATAATGGATTACTAACTTTGGTCCTATCCAATAATTACCACCATAATTGCGCAACCAAATCTCCGCTTGATCACATACAAAAAGCCTAGTTTGTGTGTACTACTAACTACATATCTTCAAAGTGGTCACTAAGTTCACTTACCTTTTATTTATAAAGAGGACACTAAAGTTTTGCTTTTAATTGAAATATATAATAATAAAACTAAAAAAACTAAAAATCCATAAAATATTTAAAATTACTTCACTCAATAATTTAGCCTTACAATTTCACTTATAAATCTCTTAATAACAATTATTTTGAATATGTAATTTGGTTCTAATTTTTTAATTTATAATAAATTATTCAGAATACATATTTTAAAAATTATTATTTATATTTATTAATTTACATAATATGTAACCAATTAAGTGGTAACAATATATATACACATATAAATAAAATTTTTCATGGGATATTAGATGTGAATCTATCATAAACAACTCTTTAAGTTGCGTATTATCAAACTTCCTCAAATCCTACATTTTTTACATACTTCATATGAATTGTTGATGATTATTATATAAAGAAAATATTTTCAGTTTTGGCAATTTTAATTTAGCATAAAACAGCAGAGACACCTCATATTAATGTATAATGTACTTAATAAAAAAGTCTTTTTTGTAATAAAAGAATACAATAAATATTTTCATACTAATATTTGTAGGTAAAATAATATCATCATGTAATCCCCTCAAAAAAAAAAAAATATCATCATGTACAGTAGTCAAAGTCAAACTCGGTATCCCAAACCCGAAGACCAAAATCCCAAAATGTGGGACCCAGATCCCTGTTCTGTTCTGCCACTCGCCGTCTTTTGCCCATGTTCTTTGGAGAACTCTTTGCCATGTGGCACGTACCCACTTCACCGAGTCAACTCCGAGTCTCACCTCGTTCTATGTCCACAGCTGCTCCCCCGCAACCACTGGAGCTAGCCGCCGAAGGAGATAGTGCCTCCCTTATTTCCCTACTTAATATCCTCGTGAAGGATAACATCCGGTAAACGGGCGATCGGAAAGCTTGACTCGCCGGCGATTCTGTCCCTGACTCGTCCTCAAGATTCGGTTGTCTCCTGGGTACTTCTATAGTAACATCCACAAAACCCGCCGGTTTCCGACGCGCACCGGAAGACGACGTCGAAGGACCAACATGGTCTTCCTCCTCTTGACACGTCCGGCACAAGTCATTATCGCTCGATTCAACCTCAGTGATCTCCGAAGAAGAAGAAACAACTTGGATGGGACACTGGATTACGGGTTCAACAAGCGATCGACAAAGCGGACAAGTGGAGTGAGAGTGAAACCACATATCAATACATTCAACGTGAAAACTGTGGCCACACTTGGGCAGAGTCCGACCCATTTCCTTCTCTTCAAACTCTGACAAGCAAACGGCACACTCCGCCAAGCCCTCGCGGGTCTCCGACGAGTAAACAAACAAAGGCAACGACCTGAGTACGGCATCGTCGAGTCCGCGTTTGGCTACAGCGACGCTTCTCGAGTTGGGGTTGGCGGGGTCCGCGTAGAAGACGAGATGGGCACGGCGCTCGCGGTTTTGACGGAGCTGGCGGCGCCGTGCTCGAAGAAGGTACCAGCGCGCGTAGAGATGGAGGCAGACCATCACAACAACGACGAAGAAGAGGACTAAGATCGCGCTCATCATGATCTTCCCGCTCAGAGCATATCCATTGCTCGTGGCCCGGTCTTTCGATTCGACGTCCATGGGAAGACAATCTTAAAGAACAAAACAACGTTGGTCTCTGAACTTAGCTTCCGGTGGGTGTCTGGTTCCAAGTAGAGTAATCGACTCTGAGGAGGTAAGAGTTTTAAGTGATTAATATGTGAGTTTGTTGCATAAAAGGAGGAGGCAAGGAAGTGATGTTGGAGGAGGAAGGTTCAAGAGGGTTTCTGTGAAGTTGTTGGATTGTATGATTAAGTCTCTGTGTCTCGCACACTCTCGACTCGAGGCCCGAGGATTTTGCTTTTTGAGTTTTTATATATAAAGGTAAAAGACGAGTCTCCGATGGTGGTCTCAGGAAGACGCCAGTTTTGACGCGGGAAGCTCTGATGAGATCGTAAGAAGTCTGCTTCCTCACAATTTCCTCCGCGTTATCTGACACTATTTAATGATGTGTGGGGAAAGTAAGACGAGGTTTGAAAGTCAGTTGTTAGAGGCATGGGTTCAGACATCTTGGACACTAGTTTTGACTTGGTGGGTAGCGTATAGTTGTGTATAACGGGAAGTTTATTAAAATTTTTAAATTCGATAAATTATAAAAAGATTTAGTAAAACTTTTATTAGAAAGAGATAAGTGTTTATTTTTAAAATTTTTTAATTTAGGATATATTTTTTAAAAATTTTAATTTAGTAATTAATCTCTTAAAATTTATAAAATTTAATTCGAATTTGTGACATGTTGATCACAATCAGAATTTGAATATTCAAATTTAATCAAACCTATGTTTAAATTTAGATTATCGTTATCGTCATCACACCTAGTCTGAAATCTCGCATTAAAGCAGGGTCTGAGAAAATCTGATAGTACGCGACCTTACCCTTATATAATAGAGAGGTTATTTTCGATAGACCCGCACGTAAATAAGATAATATAAGAATGATGCAGGTTACAGAATTGTAAATCGGAGGTCAAAACAATACTCTCACACTCACAAAATCACAATCCGAATACCCATCTTAAACCCAAAATCGGCAACAACTTCCCATCACTGACAGATAAATTGATTACACATTATCAGAGCTATATTGCAGATCAAGATAACTAATCAAGAAAACAAAAAACCTCACTAGAAAATTCCAAAAGATTAAAAAAGGAAAAATAATAAATCTAAAAAATCAGTTGCTTGTCAAAAGATGATATCAAAATCAAGAAAATAAGGGACAGATAAAAAAATATGTATTAATTATAACAAAAATTTCAAGTTCAACCGAAATAAATTAAGAGTCAATAGGAAAAATAGAGTTTGAAAGTACTTAAATTTAGACTTGAGCTTAGAAAAAAAAAATCAAACTCAAATTTGAACGTCACTTGTGGAATTTATATTCAAGTCAATACGAATTGCTAATTTGGACATATCCAGAAGTTATGTCTTGACTCTTGAGTTTGAAACCAACATATTGATGTTCTATCCCTGGAGATAATAAAACACAGAAACTCTTGGTGGGTGTGATCTCGTTTAGTTTGCAGGCCCATTGACTGTTTGTTGGTATTTTGGCTATAATTAATATTGTAAAAATATGATAAAAAATTTAACTAATATGATAAAAATTTAAGGTTTCCATAAAATTTAAAATATAATTAAAAATATTGTCCTCGAAGAATTTGAAATTTAATTAAAAAGTTGTTAAATAAAGTTAATTGATTTATCTTAGTTTATAAAAATTTATTAATTTATAAAAATTGAACGATTAATTAATAAATTGATAAGTTTCGAACAACAAGAGTTATTAAAATAAATTGAATCGAAAAATTTATGATTGAACCAAAAAGTTCACCGGTTCAAAATTATTACAATTAAATCGGTTGAATCATATAAATTATTTAACCGTTGGATATAGGTAAACCTTTGAGAAAAATTATTTAATAACTCATATTCAATAGAATTCAATTCAATTGATTAATAGTAAATTGTGTTTAAGTAATCCTTCGAAATAAATAATAACTTACTTTTCAAGTAAGTTATCAATGATTGAATAATTAATAATTAATAATTAATAATTAATAATTAAGTCATATTTGTAACACGTAGGATAGACTTTATTACGTGTCCTGTATCGTTCATGAAAAGGTTAAAAATAAAAGAAATGCGGAATACCTAATTTCGGTTCCATCCGATGTTCCAAAGCAGTTTTCGAGGCCAAAATGAGCTTCAATCTGATAATGTATCATCCTTATAATATACTCTCGAACGCCTCCTTCTCCAGTATACCTCATGGAAAATAGTTAGTTAATCAAGGTGCTCTGTTCTGCTTGAGAAGACACCTTGTATCTCTGGGAAATGCTATCCATAAACTCCTTCGCTATGGTCATATCTGATAATCCACTTAAAAAATGATCTAGGATCGATATCTTGATGGTCAAATAGCACATCCTATTTGATCGCTCCCAGATCGCCATAGCTGCTTTATTAGCTTCTGAGCTGATATCTGTGAGTGGAGAAGGTTTGATACGGAAACCCAAGAAACAAGGTTCTTGAAACCCCCTAACCTATTGAATCAAAACCCTAATCTTTCAATTCTAAGAACGTGCTAGATCAAACCCCAAATCATAAGTTTGAGATTCAATCCCAAAGAAATCAGAAATCAATTTACGTTGCAAGTACTTACTTATTGATGCAAATCAATTTCTTAAAGTAACCATGAAGACATTCACGCCTCACTTGAAGAATTCAATTATGAAATTTTATTAATCATCCAGTATAGGTTATAAGGATATAATAAGGTATAAATACCCTTGCCCAAGTCCTAATCCTAAGAGAAATGGGTTTGCAAAGGCTAATCCTAACAAATCTAGGAGTATCTAGCCCATTGAACATAATCTGATTCAAGTCCTTTTAGGAATGAGCTAAACACATTAAAACAAATAAGTCTCAAAATAGCCTAAACAAATAAAGCACATGCTACTAATTAAAATAACAGCCCATAAACAAGTCCTTGGGCTTAAAAAAGAGATAATAAATAATAAGCCAAAAATGCGCCCCAAATAAGACCTGAGCTTGTTTCCCAAAATGGCTAAGTACTAGCCTCTTCTAACGCCTCCTTTAACAAAGTCACAAGCTTGGGCGTGCCTTGGTGTTCCTCCATGAATGTTTCGGCCTCCTCATGTACTTGCCTTGTAATTTGGGCTTGAACAAAAGCTTGCATTGCTTGTTTAAATCTTGAAGCTTGTTGCATTGTAATTGGACCACTTGGCATATGTAGCTTGTCAGGTTAATGTGTAAGGCGTGGAACTCCATTGCGAAGGCTGGTTGTATCATCCCCTCCCTTCTCAAAAGGATTCGTCCTCAAATCAGATCCTACATTATTAAAGGGAGAGAGATCAGCAACATTAAAAATAGCGGACACTTGATACTCACTTGGAAAATCAATCTTGTAGGCATTATCATTAATTCTCTCAAGCACTTGGAATGACCCATCGTCTCTAGGATCCAACTTGGATTTCCTTTGCTTAGGAAACCTCTCATTCCTGAAATGCACCCAAACCCAATTTCCAGGCTCAAACCACAACAACTTGCGCCCTTGATTAGCCCTTTGCGCAATTGCTTCATTCCGCTTCTCTATTTGCTGTCTTGCTTTCTTATGAATGCTCTTCACCAATTCGGCCTTGTGTTGTCCATCCCTACTAGATAACTCGTGTAATGGCAAAGGACACAAATCCAAAGGCGTCAAAGGGTTAAATCCATAAACTATCTCAAATGGTGAATAACCAGTAGTAGAATGAATGCTCCTATTATATGCAAATTCAACTAATGGCAAACATTGTTCTCAAGTTTTAAGATTTTTTCCTATAACAGCAAGCAAAAGAGATCCTAAAGTTTTATTAACCACTTCAGTTTGACCATCTGTTTGAGGATGACAAATAGTAGAAAACAAAAACTTAGTTCCTAATTTTTGCCGAAGAACACGCCAAAAGTGACTCAAGAACTTTACATCACGGTCTGAAACAATGGTTTTAGGAACACCATGCAAGCGCACAACATCCCTAAACAACAAATCAGCAATATAAGTGGCATCATTAGTTTCATGATATATAATAAAGTGTGTTATTTTACTAAACCTATCAACAACCACAAAAATGTTATCCCTACCTTTTTTTGTCAAAGTCCATAGATATGTCAGTCCAAAGATGTTTAGGCACAGGCAAAGGAGTATATAAACCATATGGATGGGTCTTTGATTTCGCTTGTCTATATGCAACACACCTAGAACAGATTTTTCAACATCTTTTCTCATGTTAGGCCAATAAAAATGTTCACAAAGTATGTCATATGTCTTTTGCACACCAAAGTTACCCATCAATTCGCTACAATGTGATTCACGCACAAGTATTTCACGCATAGAGTAAGTAGGGGCACAAAGCTTATTATCCCTAAACAAGTACCCATCATACCTATAGAACTTTTGAAATGCAGCATGCTCACACGTACCATAAACATTCCCAAAATCAGAATCCGAAGCATACAAATATCTAATAAACTCAAATCCAAGCATTTTAAAACTCAAAGTATTGATTAGAGTGTACTTTCTTGACAGTGCACTACATTTTCCTTAACTTGCTTGTACTTAATCACATATGGAAAAGTTTCAATGAACTCTATCCATTTCGCATGTCTCTTGTTCAACTTACCTTGGCCCTTCAAATACTTGAGTGATTCATGGTCAGAATGAACCACAAACTCATTTGGCTATAAATAGTATTGCCAAGTTTCCAATGCTCTCACCAAGGCATATAGTTCCTTATCATAAGTGCAATAATTCAGTTGTGGCCCATGAAGCTTCTCACTAAAGTATGCAATGAGACGCCTACCCTGCATCAAAACAACACTAATACCTAACCCGGAGGCATCACATTCAATCTCAAAAGCTTTATTGAAGTTAGGTAAACTTAAAACAGGTGCAGAACACAACTTATCTTTCAAAGCATTAAACGCAAGTTCTTGTGCCTCACTTCATTTAAAACCAACATTTTTTTTAATGATTTCAGTTAATGGCGCAGCGATGGTGCTAAAATCTTTCACAAATTGCCTTTAAAAGCTAACAAAACCATGAAAACTACGCACATCACTAACAAACTTAGGAGTAGGCCAATCTTTGATAGCTTTAACCTTCTCCTCATCAACATGAACACCATGAGCAGAAATAACAAAGCCAAGAAATATAACTTTATCCATACAAAAAGAACACTTTTTAAGTTTAGCATAAAGCTTTTTATACCTAAGTGCCTCTAGTACGGATTTAAGATGTAAAACATGCTCATCAAGGCTTTTGCTGTAAATCAAAATATACAACCACAAACTTGCCAATAAATTCATGCAAAACATGGTTCACCAATCTTATGAAGGTGCTAGGTGCATTTGTCAAACCAAAAGGCATGACCAACCATTCATATAAACCATGTTTAGTTTTAAAGGTTGTTTTCCATTCATCTCCTACTTTCATCCTAATTTGATTATAGCCACTCACAAGGTCAATCTCTGTAAAGAAACAAGCATCATGTAATTCATCAAGCATATCATCTAATATAGGAATTGGGTGTCGATACTTTACCATTATCTTATTCATTGCCCTACAATCCATACACATGTGCCAAGCCCCATCTTTCTTTGGCACTAATAATACTGGAACTGCGCATGGGCTTAAGCTTTCTCTCACATGCCCCCTCTTTAAAAGTTCCTCCATTTGCTTTTGAAGTTCCTTTGTCTCCTCAGGATTACTCGTATAAGCTGGGCGGTTTGGAATTTGAGCTCCTGGCACAAAATCTATCTGGTGTTTAATACCTCTCAAAGGTGGAAGTCCCTTGGGCATCTCATCTAGAAAGACATCTGAGTATTCCTGCAAAACAGATTTAATAACACTAGATACAGAAGAGTCAAGGTCAGCCTCATTATAAAGAATTTCTCTATAGTTAAGCAAAATTAAAGGCTTAGGTGTGTACAACACTTGTCTCAAATCTCTTGATTTTGCAAAAAAGGTACTCTTTTTTCTTTCACTCTTTTTTTTCACTCAACTCTCCTTTTTCTATTGCACATCCCTCTATTTTTTTCTCACTAGTGCAATCTCTCTCAATTGGACCTTTATTTTTATTTTTTTGAATGGCTTCTTTTCCTTTTCTTTTTTTTCGAACTCTCGACCTCCCTTTTTTTTTTGTTCTTCCATGGCTTTTACAAGCCTCATTTGATCCTCATGAACCTCCTTTGGTTTTAAAGGCACTAAACCAAAGGTTTGATCCCCCATCTTGAATGAGTGTCTATTCTTGTAGCCATCAGGGATCACACACCTATCATATTGCCAAAGCATCCCCAACAATATGTGACTTGCCTGCATTGGTACTACATCACACAAAACCTCATCGGAATACCTCCCAATGGAGAATCCAACCTTCACTTGCTTATGTACCCTTACTTTTCCACGTTCATTGAGCCATTGTAGCTTGTATAGGCTAGGATGTTTAAAAATAGGTAATCCCAACTTCTCCACCAAAATTGTACTAGCTACATTTGTACAACTCCCTCCATCTATCATACTACACATCTTACCATTGATTAAGCAACGTGTATGAAATGTGTTTTCCCTCTGCTCATCTACTTCTACCTTCTCCTGCACATTGAGAGCATGCCTAACCACAAGGACTTCAGCTTGGACAGGTTCCTCTACCTCCACATCACTGCATTCCTCAAGCTTAGGCATTTCTTCTCCATCACTCTCCTGGACTCAATTCCCCCATCATCTCTCAAAAGTATAACTTTTCTAATTAGGTAGTGTGAAGCAATATGACCAGATCTCAAACACTTAAATCATTTAATATCCCAATGCTTAGTAAATGCATTAACATTATTCGGGTGATAATTCGTATCTTTAGAGGTTGTCCCCTTATCTTTAGAATTGTCCCTATAGTCACTGGACTTGTCCTTTCCCTTTTCTTCCTTATTAGGCCACTTAGAACTTCAAGAACTTGCATAACCATAATTGTAAGCCTTGTTAAAGTTTTTACTCTTCAATTGCTTTTCAATTTCCATGGCCATGTTGACCATTTCATTAAGCTCCACATATGGATGCAACTCTACAATGTTGGCTATCTCCTTATTTAAACCAGCAAGAAATCGAGCTATGGTGGCTTCCTTTTCTTCTTCAATATCAGCCCTTATCATATCCATTTCCATCTCTTTGTGGTAGTTCTTAACACTCTTAATACCTTGTCTTAAAGTCTAGAGTTTTTTGGTGCCACTCCCTGTAGTAGTAACTAGGCACAAAACGTCTCTTCATGATGGACTTCATCTCCTCCCATGTTTCAACGGGTCTATCTCTAGCCCTTCTTCTATTCAGAAGTAGTTGATCTCACCAAACAGTTGCATAGTCAGAGAATTCAACTGCTGCCAACTTCACCTTCTTTTCTTCTGAGTAGTTATGACGAGCAAATATCATCTCTACTTTCCTTTCCCACTCCAAGCAGGTTTCTTGGTCATTCCTCCCTTGGAAAGATGGAATCTTCATTTTGATGCTTCCTATATTTCTATCAACTCTCTCAACTTCTTCCTCATCTCTGCCCCTTTCAACTCTCCCCCTATGGCCTCCTCTATTTCGGCCTCTATCTCCTCTTCCTCCTCTTCCATAGTTTTGAACTTCATGCTACCCCTCTCATCATCTTCTTCATAACCAGCAATTTCTTCCTCATAGTTTTGGGGATTTCGAGCTGTAGTTGAAGCTCTTTCTCTTGGTGCATTATTAACTGAAAACTCTTGCAAAGCTCTTATCAATCTATCTTGTCTTTCAAACTTGTCACTGACATCTTTAAACATGTCCTCTATCCTTAGAAACTGATTTTGCATAGCTGCTAAAATGAAGAAGGTCTTATTTTGTTGTTCATTGTGTAACATCTCAGGTCACCCGCTTATAAATAATGTCAGCTTTGGGCCTTGGCCCAGCCAAGCCCTCACGGTTTTGTATTTCCAGGGGCCTTCTCAGGAGGTCACCCATCCTAGAACTACTCTCACCTAACCACATTTAACCTCGGAGTTCCGATGGAATCCAGTGCATTAGGCCATAGAAAACGCGTCTGTAAGGGAAAGGTATACGTACCCTTATAAGGCATACTTCGTTCCCCTCTCCAACGGTTCAGGTACCGGCTCTGATACTACTTGTAATATCCCAGGTCACTCGTTTACAGATATTGCTCGCTTTGAGCCTTAGCCCAGCCAAGCTCTTACGGTTTTGCTTTTCCAGAGGCCTTCCCAGGAGGTCACCCATCCTAGAACTACTCTCACCCAAGCACATTTAACCTCGGAGTTCCAATGGGATCTGAGGCATTAGGCCATGAAAAACGCATATGTAAGGGAGAGGTATCCGTGCCCTTATAAGGCATACTTTGTTCCCCTCTCTAACCGATGTGGGATCTCACACTCCAAAGCACTTGTAACATCCCAGTTCATCCGCTTATAAATATTGTCCACTTTGGGCCTTGGCCCAGCCAAGCCCTCACAATTTTGCTTTTCCCGAGGCCTTCACAGGTCACTCATCCTAGAACTACTCTCACCCAAGCACATTCAACCTCGGAGTTCCGATGGGATTCGGTGCATTAGGCCATGGAAAATGTATCTATAAGGGAGGGGTATTCGTACCCTTATAAGGCATACTTCGGTTCCCTCTCCAGCCGATGTGGGATTTCATACTCTCCACCCCCCTTAGGGCCTGCCCTTTTTGGGGTCCAGCCTAGCTGGCACAACGGTTCGAGTACCGGCTCTGATACCACTTGTAACATCTCAGGTCACCTACTTACAAATATTGTCTGCTTTAGGCCTTGGCCCCCTCACGGTTTTGCTTTTCCAGAAGCCTTTCCAGGAGGTCACCCATCCTAGAACTATTCTCACCCAAGCACATTTAACCTCGGAGCTCCGATGGGAACCGGTGCATTAGGCCATGAAAAATGCGTCTGTAAAGGAGAGGTATTCGTACCCTTATAAGGCGTACTTCGTTCCCCTCTCCAACTGATGTGGAATCTCACACTCTCTACCCCCTTAGGGCCCTGCCCTCTTTGGGGTCCAGCCTAGCTGGCACAACGATTCGGGTACCGACTCTTATAGCACTTGTCATATCCCAAGTCACCCGCTTGCAGATGTTATCCGCTTTGGGTCTTGGCCCAGCCAAATCTTCACGGTTTTGCTTTTCCGGAGGCCTTCCCAAGAGGTCACCCATCCTAGTACTACTCTCGTCCAATAACATTTAACCTCGAAGTTTCGATGGGATCCGGTGCATTAGGCCATGAAAAACGCTCCTGTAAGGGAGAGGTATCCGTAACCTTATAAGGTATACTTCGTTCTCCTCTTCAACTGATGTGGGATCTCACACATTGTCACTTCCTTTTCCTTCGTCAGACTTACCATCACCATCACCATTCTTATCATTTGTCTTAGACATGGTGTAAACTTGCAAGAAAACGTTGGAAAAGACCTCACGATCACTCCCTCACATGTTTCCCTAAAAATCATATTGTACACTTGTTTTCACACAATATTAATGGCTTTTCACTATATAAGTTCACCATCTTGCCTTTTACCTCTCAAGTGATGTCTTTAAAGTTACTTTTCAGAAACCAATTCAACAAAACTAAGTAAACAGCAAGCAACACAAATTAATTGGAAAGAACAAGTAAATCCTAATAAGAAACGAAATAAGAACAATTCTAGAAACAAAGTAATACACAGACAGAAATAAAATAATATGCCAATACACGAATGGAAAAGATATGTATGCAATGATTTTTGTTTATAATTGAATAATATGAATGCAAGATTGTCCAATTCAATATGATGGAAGCAAAGAAAGGCACAAACAAAAAAGTAAACTAAGAATTCAAAGAAAAATACTCAATATATTGTACAACTCAACAAAAAACCCGAGAGCTCAAAGAACAAATTTCAAATCTGCCCAAGGTTTAATATAGGCAACTCAACGTACTTTTCAATACTTTTTTTTTACTTTTTTCGCTACTGTTCACTTTTTCTCGCTTCCACTACTGTTCACCTTTTTCTGCTACTTTTCATCTTTTTCGCCTACTGTTCACGTTTTTGGTACTGTTCACTTTTTTTCTAAAGAAACAAATAAGAAAAATACAATAAAGATACGTATGAGTTCAATAGAATTAAGTCAAAGCTTTGATACCAAGATGATATGGAAACCCCAAGAAACAAGGTTCTTGAAACCCCCTAATACTATTAAATCAAAACCCTAATCTTTTCATTCTAAGAACATGTTAGATCAAACCCCAAATCATAAGTTTGAGACTCAATCCCAAAGAAATCAAAAAATCAATTTACTTTGCAAGTACTTACTTATTGATGCAAATCAATTTCTTGAAGTAACCATGAAGGCATTCACACCTCACTTGAAGATTTCAATTATGAAATTTTATTAATTATCCAGTCTAGGTTACAAGGATATAATAAGGTATAAATACCCTTGACCAAGTCTTAACCCTAATAGGAATGGGTTTACGAGACCATTTAAAAAAAACTTGGCTAATCCTAACAAATCTAGGAGTATCTAACCCATTGAACATAATCTAATCCAAGTCCTTTTTTTTGGTAATTCAGTAAATTTATAAATTAAAAAAAATATCTACATCATGAGTTTACCAAATATGGCAATCTCTTACCCCAACCGAAGGGATCTTACAAGAAGCAAGAGGAACCCAAAACTGTTCCCCCAGACCATACAAACACAATAGCATGAACTAAAACATATCTAGCAACCAAAATAATCATATCAAAGACTAGATTACCAGTAACACAACTATTTCCAAATAAAAGTCTCAAGCACCTGAAACTATTCAAGATTGCCTATTACTCCTCCTCAGTCAAGTAGTAGTGGCTCACCTATTGGGAAAGTGCCATAGGCATGGACCGTGTAGCTTGGGACACCATGCATAATCTTCAATGTTTTTGTAGGTTCTACTAGTACTCATCTTATATCTCTCTTATTGATAAAGAGTGTGAGTTTCCTCTCATTTTTCTGAAGCTGTAATGATAAACCTTGCCTTGATGAAGATATATAGTGATCCAAGTTCTTTTAGGAATGGACTAAGCACATTAAAACAAATAAGTCTCAAAATAACCCAAACAAACAAAGCATATGCTACTAACTAAAAGAAAAACCCATAAACAAGTCCTTGGGCCTAAAATAAGAGATAATAAATAATAAGCCAAAAATGTGCCCCAAACAAGACTTGAGCTTGTTTCCCAAAATGGCTAAGTACTAGCCTCTTTTAACGCCTCTTCTAATAAAGTTAAAAGCTTGGGCATGCCTTAGTGTTCTTCCATAGATGTTTCGGCCTTCTCATGTACTTGCCTTGTGATTTGGGCTTGAACAAAAGCATGCATTGCTTGTTTAAGCCTTGAAGCTTGTTACATTGTAATTGGACCACTTGGCATATGTAACTTGTCAGGTTGATGTGTAAGGCATAGAACTTCATTGCGAAAGCTGGTTGTATCAAGGTCTCTCCATGTGCATCGCCATACTAACATCAACCATCTCCAGTGCAAACTCCACATCCTTCTTCCACTTCTTGAAATTGAAATCATTTAAGATCTTAATTGTGACATCATTGTTGTTTACAGAAAAGGTGAATGTAAAATGGAAAAGAAAAATGTAAAGCTCAGTATAAATGTAGGATAACAACGATACTTAAAGCATTAAAGCAATATCTATATCGAGAATTTGATCACACATATTATGAAATACCTTTGCGTTGAATACATAATATGTGTAATTAGACCCCTACATAAAGCGATCAGAGTACAAATCATTAACTCCCATAACACTACCACCTTTGGGTAAATAGATCATCTAAGCAACGACTTTCCTCTATCTAATGCCTTTATAAACATCTCACAACCCTATGTAAGACCAACAACTTTGGGAAGAATAACCAAACATAAGGCCAGAGACATCCCCCAACATGTGAGCAGAGCAATCCAAATAGTGACTTAAAAATCCACTTTGATGACTACATTCTCATCAGTACCTTAGAAAGTCCATAGACATAAGGGATATATCTTTATGTCATCTTCACATTCTATATGGGCATAATGTATGTGAAAATTAGTTATAACTGTAAAAACCAAATGCACAGTTAATTAATCACATATTAATACTGAAGACATTGCCTTTAAACTTTATTTGAACTTTTATATGAAAAAAATCTCAATGAAAGTACCTATCATACTTTCCCGAATACCGAACCTACCACACGAGACACAAAATCTTAAGTATCTCTCTTTTGTGTAGTTTGGAGCACGAAAATACACTCAAAATTAGCTTTAAAAGTTTTAAAACTTTTCCCAGAATCTAATTACCAATGTAATAATCTAGAAAATTTGAAAAAAATCACTTTAAAATTTCCCGACCTCGAAACTAACCCAAAAGGACCCAGGGCACATTTATGGGAATTCTAAAATTTTCTTTTTTTTAATTAAAGGAGCTAACGTCAGCAACATTGTAGCACTGATGTCAGCAGGCGTCACCTCCCCGTGTTCACGCGCGCGCAGGTCGACGAGTGCCAGATACGTCTAGCATGTGTCTCGCACACATTGCCCATGTGTATACGCGCATGTACTATATGGCACGTGTGCTCGTGCTTGTGGAAGAGCACGCCGCGTGAGGCGCGTGCAAGCGTCCCTCAACGCATAGCGCCACACGTGCCATCTGTACTGCCTCTTCGTCGGTACTGTAGCATCGTCAGGTGCATCGTCAGCTGCATGTGTCTAATGGTGCATCGTCCTCCTACGGGGAGGGTGATTTTCGGCAAACAAGGATTAATTTTTTCGCTCTTTTTGGCCCGTTTTCGACCCGTTTTTCTTTGCTAGCCTTATGTATACCACTTTTACGTAATCATATTCGCAAAAAAACTGAAAAAGGAATCAAAACTGATGAAAAAAAACTTTCATTTCCGGTAACCCGATCACGTAACCGTTCTGATACCACGTGTAACACGTAGGATAGATATTGTTACGTGTCCTGGATCATTCATGAAAGGGTTAAAAACAAAGGAAATGCATAATACCTGATTTTGGTTTCATCCGATATTCTGAAGCCGTTTTCGAGGCCAAAATGAGCTCCAATCTCTCAGGACCTTCTCGGAAAACATTCACGGACACTCGGTTAACGCCTTTCTACAATTTTCTTAAGACGTAAGTACTCTTAACAGGTCAAAAGATCCGTATGCTTACGAATTACATATGCAACTGCAGGAAACCTTAACCTTTATATATAACTTCTATATCGGCCTTCCCCATCACAAGCTTGATATAGGTCCGATCCACATTAATCGGGGTTCATTTTCTTTCCGGACTTTGCCACATTAATTTAAGTCATTTATTGGATCACTTTATTACTTTTATCTGAATCAAATTACGCAACTTAACTACTAAGTTATTAAAAAACTAAAAAATACAATTAATAATTGTTGAGGGAGGACAAATTTGTTCAACAATCTTCTCAATCTAATTATGTAGCAATAAACTCTCACATAGAGCAAACTCATGCCCGTTAACGTAAGATTTAAAATTTCCAAAAATATAAATCCGAAAGACTCAAACTCATCCACCTCACGGACCAGGATTAGTATTTACCACTCCTTCAAAGCTACAGTCCTTTTCTTGCACGAGAGGAATTTATGAAGAGCCTCCATGTTGGGCATGTAAGGTTTTTGTGTCTTCAAATATCGAAATACAAAGATCAATATTGACATTACAGGAACCTTTTTTTTTCATGATTCGCTTCAAATTTATAATAGTTAGGTATTAGTTCAAATGACTTTAATTCATATTTTCTGACTATGCTTACATTTTTCTATAATTTCCATCTTTTCCTTACGGTGCATCTACTCATATTATTGCATATTGATTCCATTCACGAAATTTGATGCAACTTGCCAATTGCCTATCTTCCACGACATTCAGCACTAATGTGATGACTGATCTCCATAATTCTTGGAATTTTTGACCCATTAAAATTTCCATTTCATCCTTAACCAAAATATCATCAAATGAAAGCATTTAGGATGGGATTAAGGCTCAGACCAAGCTTGCCCTACACCAATATCTTGTAATCTGTTTTCCTAAATATATATATATCAACAACTTAGGTCTGAGTTAATCGAGCCTAAGCAGAGTCTGGAATCGACCTCATGCTCAAGCTATTCAAGTTATAATTAACTCTGAGGCTAAATAATTATAAGAAAAATAATATCATTTTCTATTTTTTAATTATTAAAAAATCAAGTTAAGCTGGATCGAGTTGATCTCAAGCTTAGGCTTCGAGCAAGACCCGATCCCTGTAGAAGATATTGGGGTAGGCTCAAGCCTGGGTGAGCCAGGCTCGGCTTATCACACTATCATCCCTAGATGCATTAAGTTTAAGAATATCAATTTAGCTATATCAATAAATGTTGCTAATTAGTTTGTGTTTAGTTTGGTCAATTTCAAAAGTTAATAGATCAATGTCTAATTTGGTTGGATTTGATAAATTCTATTTTAAATACGAAATGCATATTGATAATTATTTGGTGATTATTATTGTTATACAAAATAAAAATATTATTTTTATAAAATAAGAACTTACTTATTTAATAATGATAACTTATTATAAAATAATGACTTATTTGGTCTATTTTAAATATAATTAATTATTAAAAATCAGTAAAATTGACTCAAAATTAGTATATTCAAATTGTTTGATTGATTTAAATTTGCTTTTCAATTTTTGAATTAATCCAAATCAAGCGAGCTTAATTGGTATTTAGGTTTGGATAAAACTTATATATTTATCTCATAAATGTAACATTTACACTAATATATTTGTGTGTGTATATATATATGTACTTATATAAAAGCAATAACACATATTGAGGATATCAAGGCAAAGCACGAAGCCAGTCTGCAAAGCTCCTAATATTGAGGCTTTGTCACTGTCCTCATGTCACAGTCCCAAAACCAAAAGCAAACTCACAAACAATGAGCGAGCGAGCGAGTGGGAGACGGTCAACGAGACTTTAAATACAGAGAAAGAGATAGTATCAATGGAGTCTGTGACAAGATAAACAACTCCTTAAGCCCCCAAAGCCTAAATACCCTCCTCCTCCTCTGCTCTACTCTGTAGACTGTACACCTCTAATACCTCTGGCTTTGTTACAAGTTCTGGTGGTGTTTGGTTGAAGAGAAAGTGAAGGAAAAATGTCGAACAAGTCTCCGATTTTCCCAATGCCAGAGCCTCAACATTTCAGCGACTACGGTTTTGACCCTCAAATCGAATACTTTCAGGTTAAAGATAATGCTTCTTTCAGAGTTTTCTTTTAAAGTTGATGTCTTTTTGCTGACCCTGTTTTTGAGTTTTGTGGTTGACCAGTTTTTGGAGGAAGCGATAAAGCACAAGAAAGAGACTACGAGGTCCATAGATTCGCTACACTTCAAGCTGCAAAAACCCTTCTCAAAGGACGACTCGAGCAGGAAGATTCAAAAGAAAAAACGTTGGTGGAGAACTGCTCTGCTCTTCTTCAAGTGGAAGTGGATCAACCTCCACAAAGACGACACTGAACGTGAAGACGTGCATAAAGCGAGAGCTCGAGCTTTTAGAGCGTCAATATCAGGTCCTGTGTATAGCACCGAAGGCAGAAGTGGCTCAACCACTCCTTACAGGTCAACTAGCCGACCATCTTCAGGTCCACTCGCCGGAACCCTAACCCCGGCACGGAGAGGTGACGTGGAGATACCGTACTTGAGTCTCAGAGAGTTGAACTTGGAGCAGCAGCAACACCAGAGGCTCTCCTCCGCCTCTGCTTCTAAGCCTATATACTTGGTCACTTGAAGCCTGAACCAGTTTTGAAAAGGGAAAGATCAGTTTTTGTTCTTGATTTGATCGCTTACTGATAAGTTCGGTAATGTGGTTTGGGGTGATATGTATGATTAATATCATCTTTTTGGGGTTTGCTTTGTTCCCATTTTTCCGGCCTTTTTCTTCCAAACTTCAAAGGCGTTTGATCTTTAGGGATGGTTGCTTCCTCGTTCTTTGGTGTTTGTTGCTCTCCCTCACTTTATTGATTTAAGTGATTTAATTATATAATTTATGAGTTATTTTATAGATTTAATAATTATGAGTCAGTATATATTTGATAATTTATTTAAATATTTTTAATATAATAAATAAATAAAGTGATAATTAATGTTTAAAAGGCTCTCTTTTTATTAGATCACGAGCTTTTAGTCTCATCTTTTAAATGTATGTTAAATGGGATCCTTTGATAGATCTTATGTGAGATATTTATATATTAATATTGAATTTTAGTATTTTACAATACATAATACTACTTAAACTTGTGAGTCGATCCGCTATGTCATAACTTGAAATAAAATATCATAAAATCAATTACTAACAAGAACAGAATCAAATAAGTGGGATTGAAGTAAGTGGACAAAGTGGAGCCTTTACGACAGGTCGTTTTCAGTCGCTGGCAGAAACTCAGCTACCATAACGCTACAAAATAAGTAGCGGTGGTACCATCAACGATCATATGCCCTCCCCTCACTTACCTTTTTGTGCACAAACTCTTTAACGTTCACTAGGATTTAATGATCTGAGACCTTTTTAGTGATTTATTTATTATTAAAAAGTAGTTTAAAACACATGCTTCTGTTCTCTATCAGTCAATTCAATTCAATGGTGTCTTTCAGATCTCTCATGCGTTGTCTCAACGTTGTGTACTTTTGTTTTGTTTTTTCCTATGGCGTCTAGCTCTTGGGCTTACTCATCATCTTCGTCTTGTAGCAAACTATCAACTTCCTGCCAACTGCTTGAAACCGCCGGTCATGCAGCTTGTCTAATCTTGGTTTGAAAGGTGTTGCCAATTATGGTAGAAATTGCCTCAGAGATTGGTTTCAAGTTTCAATTTTTCACTTGAGGCCCCCTCAAAACTATCAATTTTAATCGAATATGTAATTTGATTTACCAATTATATAATGAAAAGACTGATATTGGCAACGTTGAAAATTATGAAGATCCTTGACAATTGGGTGGTTGAGATAGTAATGGCTGCTACAATAATGAGTGCCCTTTTAGGAGAAGGAATAATGAGATGGGCAAGAAAGTTTGCCGTCATTCATCAACAACAATCTCTCTCCCCATTTAACTTTTTACTTTACCTATCCATTTACTGGCTGGAATAAATACATGATAAATGCTTTAAAATCTGACTGCAAGTTAAATCGGTAAAATAAGAAATTAAGGTTTAAAAAGTTTAAGGCTCTATTTAGCAAATGATAGATTGTATTAACTGTTAGCTGATAGCTGATTATATCAGTTGATTTGACTAGCAGATAATATCAGTTCTTTATTAAAGATGTTTGATAAAATTAGTTATTTAATATTAACTGTTGATGTGTAAAATGATTTATGAGAGTATGATTTAAAAAAAAATAAGGGCAGCACAGCTTTGGTGGGCAAAACAACTCGTTGGCACGATCGCTAAGCACTTTCGATGGAAAAATCAACCCATTGGCACAGTCGCTAGACACCTTTAGCGGAAAAAACAACTCGTTGGCATACTCGCTAAGCACTTTCGGTGGGTAAAACAACCCGTTGACACGCTCGTTAGGCACCTTTGGTAGGCAAAAAAACTCGTTGTGCATCTTTGGTGGGCAAAACAGCCCGTTAGCACGATTGCAAGGTACCTACGGTGAGAAAAACAACCCACTACCACGATTGCTTGGCACATTCGGTGTGAAAAACAGCCCGTTAGGTACCATCAGTGGGCAACAATATTATATTTCTTAGTATTACCATGAATATTCTTATAAAAATTTAGATTTAATAATAATAATAATAATAATAATAATTCAACGTTAAATTCTTTATTAATATAAATGATGCAGCGAGCTACAACATATTAGTATTTTTATATAATATGTATGAATTGTATTATTTAATAAATTAAAATATCTATAATTATAGTATGACACAGATACAATATACAGTAGTTATATACTATAAATATTAATTTGATGTGACTCTTTATGTTCAAAAAATTAATATTATGGTTTTTTTTTAATGTAAACTAATATTATAAAATTAAATAAAGATTAAAAAAATTTAATTAACCTCTTTATTATATTTTTCCAGACTTCGCAATATAATTGTAACGATAAAAAAAGCCAATTTTAAAAATACACAGAGCAAAAGTAAAGAGTAAAGTGGAGGGCAATACTGTCATTAGGCAAATAGCTAATTCCAAAAGCTCCTCTTATGGAGCTTTTAGGAATTAGCTTATTGGAGTTAAATACGCTAACTAATAAGTCATTCACCAAAAACATCAATTGCTTTTTAATAAGCTAAAAAACAGCTAATAAGTTGTTTGCCAAACATCTCCTAATTGTTATTAAACCGTCATAAAACTAGTTAAACATTGAGTCAAATTGAAGAATTTAAAATAAGATTAAAGAAGATTGTCCTTAATTTAAAGCTTAATTGAAAAAAATTGTTAAATAAAAATTAACTACTTAATTGTGATTTATAAAAAATAATTAATTTATAAAAATCAACCGATTAATTAATAAATTGATTGATTTTTAATAACAAAGGTTATTAAAGAAATTGAATCAGAAAATTAAATACTGAATAAAAAATTAGTTAGTTTAAAACTTTTACTATTAAACTGACCGAGTTAGTTCGATTTTTTAATCATAGGTAAATATGACAACGGGTTAGATTGGACGAACTGCCACCAGCCCAATTTAATACAACTTCCCCAAGGTGTCGGCCTAAACCCATTCAGTTCATTTCGATCAACTTAGACTTAGGGAAAGTTTGGATCCTTTTATCAATGCTAAACATTAGGTGCCATAAGGTTTAAAAAATTTAAGACTCTATTTGGCAAACAACATATTGCATTAACTGTTAGCTGATAGTTGATTATATCAACTAATTTAACCAATTGATAATATTAGTCGTTTATTAAAGATGTTTAACAAAATTAGTTATTTAATATTAGCTGTTGATGTGTAAAATGACTTATAAGAGCATGATTTTAAAAAAGATATAAGGGCGGCACAGCTTCAGTAGGCAAAACAGTCCGTTGACACTGTGCTAGGCACCTTCGGTGGAAAAATCAGCCCGTTGGTACGGTCATTAGGCACCTTAGGTGGGAAAAACAACTCATTGGCACAGCTTCGGTGGGCAAAACAGTCCATTGACACAGTCATTAGGTATATTCAGTGAGAAAAATAGCCCGTTGGGCACCTTTGGTGGGCAAAACAACCCGTCGACATGGTCGCTGGACACCTTCAGTGGAAAAAAAATAGCTCGTTGGTACGGTCGCTAGGCACCTTTGGGAGGGAAAACAGCCCGTTGATCAGGTCGCTAAGCACCTTCGGTGGGAAAAACTGCCTTTTGGGCACCATTGGTGGGCAACATTATTATATTAATATTCTTATAAGAATTTAAATATTTAATTTTATAAAAATTAAGTTTATAACTTTAATAAAAACATAATAATAATAATAATAATAATCCAACGTTAAATTATCGATTAATATAAATGATGCAGTGAGCTACATTATATTATTATTTTTCATATAATATGTATGAATTTTATTATTTAATAAATTAAATATATATATAATTATAGTATGAAACAAATACGATATATAATAGTTATATACAAAAATATTAATTTGATGTAACTCTTTATATTTAAAAACTTAATATTATGGTATTTTTAAATGTAAACTAATATGATAAAATTAATAAAGATTAAAAAGTTTAATTAACCCCTTTAGTTTATTCTTCCAAACTTTACGACGTAATTTTACGATAAAAAAAAGCCAACTTTGAAAACGCACAGAGCAAAAATAGAGAGTAAATTGATCGATTTTTAACAACAAAGATTATTTTAAAAAATTGAATCAGAAAATTTAAAACTGATTAAAAATTAGTTAGTTTAAAATTTTTATTATTAAATTGACTAAAATAATTAGATTTTTTAATCATGGGTAAAGACGACAATGAGTTAGATTGGACGGTATCGTCACCAGCCCAATTTAATCTAACTCCCCCAAGGTGTCGGCCTAAACCCATTCAGTTCATTTCGATCAACTTAGATTTAAGGCAAGTTCGAATCCTTTTATCAATGCTAAACATTAGGTGCCATGAGTGCAAGTTTTGATCTATTTTGAAATGGCCCATAAGGATTCATTGACCATATTCATATATTTTGTTAGTTTGAAGAAAATGGGTCATAATAAGCCAAGGTTTTGTATTAATTTTGTAATTGATTCGATGCCTATCAATATTTGAATTACTATTTTTGATATTTTAAAATTATAAAATAATTAATCAATTTTATATAAAAATTACTTCATCAATTTTTATATAATTAAAGTTTAGTTCATGTTACGATTCAAACTAAAAAATATTTCAAATTTTGACTTAACAACTCGATATATTAAAATTAACAAAATATATTTTATTTTTAAACATAATAACTATTGATTTAAAATAAGCAAAAAAAATTTAATTTAACCCTTCAACTTTTCTTAATTTACAATTTATACCCAATATAATTTTATATTATATAGAATAAATAGTTTACCCTTTCAAATCAAACTAATTCCCCACTACTATAACATACATTGCTCAATTTAAACTTATGTCCGTAAGCACATGATTAAGCTCTCATGTTTCCCACATTGTGAAGGGCAACTTTACTAATCAATCAACCTTTGCCCATTACCGTATAGGCTCACTTTGTAGCCATACTAAATCTTTGTCATCCTAATGGTTGGAAAAAATATTTTTCTGCCTTTAGGCTGGACTTAGACCCGGGTTTGAGTTCGAGTTTCATGGTCTCGCCTCACTTGTAGCGATTTAGTCAAACTGAAACCGCAAGAATGTCATTTTATTTAACTTGAAATTAGGTCTCTAACCGGGTTTTGAACGCCCGTGGAACCAAAGAAACGGCGGGCTAGAACCGACCTGACCCATTTTCATCCATAATAATACAAGCCAATACACCAGAAGTACGACCGGAACTTGGCAAAAAATTATACCAACTTCTTGAATCATTTGAAATGTATAGATTACCATCTCACCTCTTAGACATGAAGTCAATAACATGATTCTTATTACTCCTTGAAATGATGTTTATCAGCAACTCAATGTTCTGATTTCTTGGGATTGCAAGTAAGGATGTAATCTCTCTCTAAAAAGGTTAAAAGATGCTAATATGGCTCAACCATATAGGCATCTCTGACATGGGATTGCCTAGAGAAGTTGCATTTATATCCATCACTCAAGTTCAGAATTATGAAGACAAATCTACACTCTGATCCAATCCTCAGAGTTATAATTTGGCTTACCTAATTACTAGCTGTAGCTGGCCTTCTGCGTTTATCAACATTAAATTCAACATCAAGAAGGCCTGTGATGCCGGCGGTTACCTGCTGTCCTGCTTTGACAGGTCCAACACCTTGTGGAGTTCCTGCAAGTTTAGATATGGAACCAGAAATACTCAACTTCAGGCTGCATATTTAGTGTTGCTGATATGAAACAAGCCTCAACACCACCAAGTTCATGTGATAGATCACTGGATATTAGACAATATTCAGAAGTAAAATGCTTCCATTTTGACAAAGACATGATCTTTTTTCTTTTTCCTTTTTCTTCTTTGGATGAAACACAGATTTCATTTAAAATCAAGGGTAAGTTACACAGGACTCACCATAGTTTGGACCTTCTTTTTCATTTTACTACCTGACTTTTCAAAACTATCATTTACCCAGCTGAGATTATGTTTTTGTATCACCTGTACCCTCTGCCGTCGTTAGAAAACCTAACGAAAAACGGCAAAATGATGACGTATTGCTTGTGTAGGTGTTGCATGATACAATACCTATCTTAATTGTGTCATTTAACACAAGTAATACGACATTGTCTCACCATTCTCTGTTAGGTTTTCAAAAAGAAAATGTTGTCGGGGGTATGAATGAGAGTGTATACATCAGAACTTTAGTGTCTATATCAGAACTTGCAGATAAAGCAATTGGATCAATAGAGTAGAAGAAAAGGTTGATGTAAAGAAGGTAGACTACAAGATGATAAAACACCGACTTTAAGGGCAAGCAATTAGCTTAAATATTTTGATTCAGAGATAAAAAATCAAGGCCAGTTGCTTATTAAATATATATAAATTCCAATTGTGACAAATTATTCTGATAATATATGCAATTAGACAATGAAGTGAAACAAAGAAAAATCCCCACTAATACCTGTTAAGATAATATCTCCTTCAAAGAGAGTCATCACTGAACTTATGTGGCTAATCAGGTATGGAATCTTGAAAATCATATCCTTGGTGGACCCTTTTTGCCGTATTTCTCCATCTACCTGTATTTTGATCTCACGGTCAAATCTGAAAGTAGGATGCTCAAGTTGGAGCACAACAAAAGATAAAGGTGATACCTTCAACCATAGTTCCAAGTTATGTGGATCAGGAATCTCTGACTTGGAAAGCTGAAATATGTTAATGACGGGGGGAAGTTAGAGCATCAACATCGATTTAATGAACAACAACACATTCATTTAGTGAAGTAAAGCAAAAGAATGTGATGTGAAAGAACATAAAGTCTATAAAAGGGTAAAAGAGGACAGATCACTCGACCACAATCACAAATTTATTAGAGTAGGATTCAATTTTTCAGATATTTTAATTGAAAAATCCTTTACTCCTAGAATAAGGATTAAAAACTTATCTATATATGTGTGCTCACTCCTTCAATAGGAAAAAAGCTTGAATTTTCTCTACAAACTTGAACTTTCAATTAGAAAGTGTTATGGTTTTTGTAAGAGTGGTTCTTAAACTCTACAAGTGATTCTTAGTTCCCTATTGTTCTTGTTTTGTTTTCTCCTTTCTAACATAAATTTCCAGCAATCAAAGACCTAAAATTTTAGTCATATCTAACCTGAAATTCCAGCAATCTAAACAAATATTCCAAACTTGAAATTCCAGCAGTCAGATTTTCTGAGTTTTATCTACAGAAGATGGATGTGGTTCATTTATCAGTTATTCCTGAGATCACTACACATTAAGGAAAAGTTTGAGTAGCAAGCAATACCAAAACTCTCTTGAGTGCTCATGAACACAACAAGAAGCTAGCAGGAGTGAAAGAAAAATCATAACGGCTAATAGATCCTGTTCCAACCCCAAACTTTTTCTGGTCTCTTACACTGCTCATAATTGCAAATCCAAGCAAGCCCAGATGCATCTAATTGAATACAAGGAGATAAGACAAGATTGAACTTTCTTACAACAGAACTTATAGGTGTGAAGGTATCCTGCCCTTTGGCAACAGTCCATGGAAGTCCTGCAGACTGACAAAGAGTAGGAAGATAAAGGGATTACAGAAAGAAGAAGAGGAAGAACAAGAAACCCACCAAAACAACTTTCCAAATTCATTCGACTCAATGCAATTTTTCATCCATCGAATCATCTAATATTAAAAAGGCCACAAGGCTTCAGTTTTTACCTTAGCAGAAGCTTGAATTTCCCTTGCAGTCATGTCCAAAGCAAGAGCATATCCTGAAACACTCCATTACTTCTACTTAGTCAAGTTACTTCATCCTAATCCTCCCCAAAACTTCAGACCATTACATGGATCATCAATCACTTGACACTAAGAAATCAAAACTTAGTAGTGAATAGTATACCTCCAATATAGTCCATGGCACTAGCTTCAGACACGTCCCGAGCTTTCTGTCCTATGACAACAGCGAGCTCCACTTCATGATCCAACGACTCCAATGCATGTGGAATCTCGATTGTGCCTCCATTTTCCAAATAAGAAGAAGTGGGTTTCAAGAACAACACCGGGTCCTGACAAAAACCATATCAAGTTCGCGCCTTTTCGTTCATCTTCACCAAGTCACACGATCTAAATTGAACCTGATGATTAATTATATGTGTAACAAAAAGAGATACCTTTGGCACGGCGTTGCCGAGTTCTTTAGCGTGGGCTGCATAGTTGCGACCGACGGCGACGATCTTAGTGCCAACTTGGAGGAGCTTCTGTATGCCGCCGGAAAACGCTGCCGCCATTTCTCTATCTTGTTTGTTCGAAGACAATCTAATTGCTGTAGTTGGTCTTCGACTGTATTACGTTGGGCTTTTGAGACAATAAAATTCGGAGATTCGGAGGAAAACATGTTTGACTTGGTTTTTGAATTGCTGACATGTCATTTCTATTTCTTGTGAGCATCAAATCATTACCTGAAAAAAGAAATGGACGACTTTGGTGGGTCCAATCCCGTGACGGCAGTATATATTGTGCCCATCAGCTTGGATTGGCGTATGATTGGTCGAGCCAGGAGGCCTGAGATTTGTTGCAGTTGTAGCGGGAACATGGTGGCGTGGCGGCAGTTGGTGGGCAGTAAGGCTGAGGACACGACGGTTGATTGGTGGCATAAAATGGAAGTCCGGCTCGGAAAGGTGGAGTTCGGTCCGCTGGTGAGTCTATTTGGATGCGTATTGGTGATCGGTCGCAAATAGAACTGGAATGGCAATAGGCTGGCCCGACCATGGCCCGATTCCAGGAATCTGCAGCTTAAAGTCCGTTGGTTGACTAATCGAACCTTTTGGGTCTGGGCCTATCCCACGTCTAAATTGGACCAAACCCAACATTCATGCTTACTTGTAATTATCGATTTGTGTTTGACTTTGGAATAGTCGTTTTCGATTGCTTGCAGGAACAAGATTAGGGATTATGATCGGATGGTCCATGCTTTTCTTAACTGGGAGGACCGCAACTGGGATGTGGAGAAGCTTCAAGCGGTGTGTTGTGAGAAGGATGTGCATTATATTTTGACAATTCCTTTGGGCTTGCGGAGCCGGCCCGATAAATGACTGTGGCATTTTGATAAGCGGGTACCTATATATAATGTCAAATATGGTTATTACCAAGCCCTTATACTCCATAAAGGTCCTTTATGACGAGTGTGTAGATATATGGAAGGTTTTGTGGAACCTCACACTCCCTCCAAATATTTAAAATTTTTATGTGGTGACTTTTACGGGATATTCTTCCTACCAAATAGTGGATCTTTAGACGAGGCATAGATATTGACTCAAGCTGTAGCCACTATGGTCATAACGAAGATTGCTTTCATGTATTTGTGGGCTGCTATGTAGCAAGCAAGATTTGGATTGAGTTTGGTTTGAATTTTCGCCCTTTTGGGTTTACTATCTTTACTTATGTATACAATGCTTCCGAAACTGTCTCTGTTGATATAATACGAAATGCTTGCATGGTCTTATGGCAGATATGGTGTAGCCGCAACAAATATGTTTGGGAAGCTAAGCTCACCCCTTGTTCGCAAGTTATCGAAAAGGTAGCCTCTTTCCTTCAGGCATGGACAGCAGCACGATGACTCTATGCTTCAACTTCTGTGGGATCCAGCAGTATGGGCTGCTCTAATCAGTCGGATGGCACTCTCACTAGTGGTTCACCTACAGGCACTTTATTGCAATGGGTTTGCTTCATTGACACAGCTATTTTTCCCCACATGCACTGCAGTGGTTATGGTGTTGCAATTAAAAACAGTGCGGGTACTATTGAGTTTGCTCTCTCAAGTAAATTTTCTGGTGTGTTAGAACCTAAGACAGCTGAAGCTTTCGCCTGTCGTTCTCTTCTAGCCTGGGTTGTCCTGCATCTGCGTGGACGGTGCTCTATTGCTGTGAACGCTCAGGAAGTTTATACTGCTCTTCAATCATCTCAGGAAGACTCATCTAACTTTGGTAAAATCATTGACGATTGTTTAGATATTTTTAGGTGTAATACTGTTGTTTCAGTACGCCGGCTTCGTCGACACTGTAATGTCGAAACTCATAAATTAGCTCGACATTCTCATTTGTATGTCTCTTTTATGGCTTGAGATCATTACCTTACCTTTGATTAATACCAAGTCTCGTTTTTTACCCAAAAAATGTAAATTATCTAAAAATACCAAATTTATTGAATATATCACTTAAACACAGATAATTAAATTATCATATAATTTTATTAATACGCACAATTTATGAATTATTAAATACTTAAAATTTTATTTAATATTCATTTGACAACATTCCTTATCTTTTGATTAACTTTTAGGTTAAATTAATCTCTGAATAATTTTAGGTCAAACTCGAACTTGAAGTCAACTCGATCTGCTCAATTCATTCAAATAAAATAACATCATTTTAATTATGAACTAATCAAAATTTAGACTATCAAAATTTGATTATGTCAAACTCGAGTCAGATTGAACTCAAACTATTCAAATTAAATAATATAAGAAATTTTATTTTCCTTATATTGGATATTTTTTCAATTAAATTTCCTGAGGTTTAGTCTGGTGATGATCATGATCTTCCATCATGAGATATTAGATAATAAACCTATTGGCTAATTAGGTGAAAGCTCATGATTATGCTTCATGTTTAAAAAGATGAAACAGCATGTGAGCCCTATTTATTATCTTTTGATTCTTTTCAATCTCTTTTAGCTTAATTGATTTCATTTAAAAGAAAAAAGGAATGTACTTGTTAGAATATTCCTTGAAAAGACTAATCATTTAGTTAGTAAAGAAAATTAACTTTATTTATAAAAAAGAAGAAAATTTAACTTTCCAAATTGTTAAACTTAATTAATGTATGTTGATATGAGTGACCAAGAGCTTAATTACCTTTCCATAAAAGAATTTTACTTCTTTTATAAATTCACCATATTCAACTGAGTGCTAATGAAAATTATCATATTCAAATTGAATTGATTGAAATTTAATCATGTCTTTCACTTATTATCTGAACAACAAAATAAAAAATGGTAAAATATGTAAAATTTTATTATAGTTTAGGAAAAAAATTTTTAAAATTCACAATTTTAAAATATCCAAAATTTTCTTTTTTTTTATATAATTTTTGAAAAAATTTACTAAAAATAATTATGAAATACACGTGAAATGAACATCAATTTTATATCAATCAAATGTTTCTAACATGAAGACTCAATCTAATTCATACCCTAGATCCAAACTAACTAAATTTGAATAAAAAATAATAGTATGAGATTTTTAAAAAAATCTTAAATAATAGGAGAGCCTTATAATTTTTATCCTAAAAGATTGTTAAACTCATACGTTAATTGTAAGGATGGCAATAGGCTAACCCATAAATTCAGAGTCATATGTTTTCAATGGGTCGACTTATGGGCTAGGCCTATGTTTAGACCGACTCGAAACTCAACTATTCTAAGCAATATAAAAGTTAAGTCTCGGGTAGGCCTAGGCCTGAGCAGCCCAAGCTCGGACTCGATTATAAAAGACGTTATTTTATACTTTTAATTTTCAAAAAGTTATTTTAAAAATTTTAGCTGACTGATCCATTGCTATCCCAAATTGAATGAAAGGGAATGACATGAATGGAAATTATTTTTATTTTCTAAAATTCTCTAATTTGTTAAATTTCACATGAGGCCTTGCACTTAGAAGAGGCTACATTAATGGCCTAATGGGTGTGTGTTGTGGTCAAGAACCCATCATAGCCACACACCAACTTGCAATTTGATGTAGGGTTTTTTTGGAGCAGTTTTTACGGTCAAAACAATTTTCTCTCTATTTTTATTTTTTTTAACTTATGTCACCAACAAGATGTATCTATCCCTAGAATTTGACACCATTAGACCGTGTAATGCGGATAATCTAGTTGAAGGACTCCACTATGACTCAACAAGTCTAGAGGAATCATCATTCATGGTTGGCTCTAAAAAAGACTAAAACTATATTCACTAGAAAGAACTAATTTGGTTAGTGGTGTGTCCCATCATGCATAATTTCTGATTTTTAACCTCAAATTTAACAATTAATTGAAATTATAAAGTTCATATTGATTAAAATAATTTGAAATTTTTTAATGTTATAATTTATAATGTTCATATAAAATAAATAAAATTACAAGCGAAATTAATTTGTATCTCTTATTTTTAAAAATAAGAACAATAAAATATGATCATTCCCAAATTTAAACCCAATTATTGTAAAACTTAAAAAAATTTATTATGCTTCGTACCATTCATTCACTAAAACTCATTACTTAAAAAGAGAAATTACCAATAAGACATCCTTAACAAGATTGATTACTTAGTGAGGAATACTCGAATAGAACTCTGGCATGATAAACGAGTTACGCCACACCATATTCATACTCAAGCAAATTCTTACTTTTCAGACTTCAAGGCGTCGATGCCCGCTGGCAATCCTCTGACTGTTGCTCCCAAGCTATCGTTGTGTTTTCGGTCGGTAGTCGTCATGACGCCGTCCTCTAGTTCGTTGGCTTTCGTTGATGGCTTGATCTTTGCAGTTACTGGCCTTCTTGGGTTTGGCATTCTATTTGAAGACAAAGAAAGCTCTTTTTCATTAGCACTTTCTGGCTACGAGAAAGGCAATGGAGGTCTTGCGATGGCGGAGCCTTGTTATTTGCTCGTGATGGCATGCTACAAGTAGGTTATATTTTTACTGATTGTCAACTTCTTATCCATGCTTTGAACTCCAGGTCTTTGGATTTTTCCTATTGTGTTCTTATCATTTCGGATTGTAAGGATATTTTATGTATTAGGGACAATATCTCTGTATCTTGGATTAGGCGTTCGGGGAATATGGGATCCCACTCTCTTGTTCGGACGTCTGTTCTCTATAGTCGCTTTTATGTGTGAGTTGATATGCCTAATTGTATCTTGGATTATTATTCCTCGAAATAATAACTATTTTCTCGTTTCAAAAAAAAAACGAACCACCTTGTGGATATTTTTTTTGCCTGGGACAATATTCTCATAAATCAATAATAGCCTGTAATAGTACCTTATCTAAAGGTGTACGTTTGGATACAATTTTGTCTATCTTACTTTTGATGCAATGCAAGAGAAAGAACAAGGAGATGGCATCAAAATGTCAACTCCATCCGTGGGGTTTGCAGTTTTTTTGTTGTTTTAGGGACTGAAACCACAAAACTTTTTAAGACTTTGAGATAATGTGATGTATGAAGTGATTTCCCACTGGGATTTCCTCAGACAATCACCAAAGGCTGTCTTCCATGCCTCTTTGCATGCAAGAACCCCAACATCAAACCGTTCACTCACTTTCTTTTCTCTAAAATATGAGGAATTACCAGGTTTATCAGTAGCAAAGTATTATTCAGAGTCTCTCATAAATTATGAGATTTATCCTCAGGTTTGGGTAAGTTTAGTAACATGCAGTCTTATACTCCTAATTAGTAAAGAGATTACTTCCAATTCTTTTATAGTTATAAATAGATGAAAAATAAACGATAGAGAGAATTATATGATAGTTTTTTTTAAAGAGCAAGAATTATATGATAGTTAAAAAGAAGATAACTGATAATTTCTAAAATGTAAAAAATTAAACCGAAAAAAAATCCCAACAAAAGTTAATTTTATTATCTAATTATAATTTAAGATGGATATTACTAAAATTTCTTAAAACCTTATATATTTTGTCATTGTGCCAAGCAAGTCCGAGCAGCTTGGGATTTTTTTTTTGTTAAAGGGAGAAAAAAATGAAATTACATAGCGAATTGTGGGCGATAGGCGCCCGACATGTCCTCCAAGAAGAGTAAGAGGCATCCTATAGGTGTAACGTCTAAGGTAGTGATCCCAATCTCAAACTGCTTGTCATAGTTGATAAGCCACTCCGCGCATTGATTCCTTTCTTTGTAGATATGGCAAGGGATGACTTCTCAGTTCCGAGTAAATAACTCATGGATCCCCAAAACAAGGGGATTGAACGATAATTGTCTCTGGACTAGGGAGAAAATCAACGTCAGCATGTCACGAGAATCGATCTCTAACTTAATGCGGCTATGACCCAGGTTCCAGGCAATGTTAAAATCTGAAAGAACTCCCCACAGTTCTGCCGAAAAGGCGGAGCACCAACCAGGCAGCTTGGGATATTTTGTTGTAATTGGCTGGGAAGGTATATGTAATATGATCACATCTTCTTTTTTTTGGAAAATAAACATGATCACACCTTGGAAAGGATTGAAGAGAAGTGATTGAAATGTAAATTTGTCGACAAGATTATCGAAAGTGGGTGCAATAATGGCCGATAAAGGTTTGATTCCTTTGGGTCATTTGGTGTAACTAGAAGCACATGCATGGTTCCGGTTAAGTGTGACAAAAAGATAGTTAGTCTTTAATGATTCTTCATATCCTTCGGTTATGCACATTGATTCATCTAAAGAAAAAAGAAAATTAATTAAAGAAGAAAGAGCTTATAAATAAATGGGGTTCGTGCTTGGTGGCATACACTGGGGATCAAATTTTCTGTACCTATAACTCTGCATTAACTCTATCCCATACGATTTCATCCACACGTATATATGAGACTCAAAATAATATGTGAATAGGATTGTATAGAATAAGGTTGGTACAAGATTGTAAGTACAGAGGATCTTGTCTCCATACATTGGGAATTTCCAGAAGATAAAAAAAAATACTAGATCATAAAACAAAGCATTCATAAATGTTTTTGAGGGTGGAAGTAATTAATGGAGTTGTTATAATAAAGATTCATATAAAATGAAAATAATCCTATAATTTTTGTAAAAATTCAAGTTAGAGGTAAGACTGTGTACTGTTTGGACCTCCCAGACTTTGTGTGTTAGCGAGATTATTAATAGAAGTTGTTGTTGTTGTTATTTATTACTTTGTCTTAAATAATTTTGTAATTTTTTATAATAAATATTCATATAAAAAGGTGAAAATGCCATGATTTTTTTAAAATCCAAATCCCTAAATAAAATTATTGTCTACAAATTATAATAAACAATTTCAATCACACAACCATAGTATTCAATAAGAATTAAGTTATTTTTGGAATTTTGAACTTTCCAACGTACAAAAAACGGGTTTGTATTAATTAAGTGGGACATAAGGTTAAGTATCTATAATTAATGAACAGAGTACAGTACTTGGTGGTTGGCTGAATTAGACTATCATCAGAGAGACAGAGAAACAATATTTGTGCGGCCGTGACGAGATTAGGAACTTCTATCCACCATGTTTGGACAGAACATGCAATTAGATCACCTCTTAACAAGCTATACTTATGTCGTTACACTCTTAGTTGTGTCCATCAAACCTTGACAAGCTTGGTCCGATATAGACATCCAATATTGGAGCTTTATTACCAATCAGCAGAACAAGTATGTTACAATCAAATATTAGTTGATATAGGATGAGTTTTGATATGTCTGAAATTCTTGGATCTAGGTCTAATCTCGCTATCTAAAGTAAGGGCATAATAGAGTTAAAATATGATTCGGGTCTAATTTATAATCTTCTATTCGATAAACCTGTAAAACCAAACACTTAAAAGAAGTCGGTAAATTTTCATTAAAACCTTATATATCATAATTTTTTAGAAAATTTTTTACTTGTTTGATTATGGTTTGGGTGAGCCCGCTTAGGTTTTGTCTCCTTTGGCGGCAGAGAGTTAAACTACAACCGTTGACCTCTGTAGGTGTTTGGGGTTCGAACTCGAGACCTCAGGGTTTTGTTGCGTTGAGACGCACGCCTCATACCATTGAGCTGCAGCTCAGTGGTGTTAGGGGTGGGTCTTGCACCTAACAAAACCCTAAGGTCTCAAGTTCGAGCCCCAGACACTCACAGCGGCAAACGGTTGTAGTTCAACTCGCTGCACCAGAGGGTACAAAACCTAAGCGGTGCGGGCTCACCCAAACCAGATTATTTATTAAATTTTGATCTAACTAATAATGAAAATAATTTTGATCTGTACGAAATTCTTAAATCAAGTTCTAAATTCATTATTTTAGATAAGTCTATTATGATAAAGTTTGAATACAATATAAGTTTAGGTTTAATTTATGATTTTCTCTTCATTTAATCTATAAAACTAAATACCGAAAGAGTGTTTTAAATTTTTATTATAACGTTATTTATCTCGTACGTTAAGAAAATATTTTACTTGTATTAGGGTTTAATATCTTTCTATCATTAATACTCCCTCCTATTCAAAATAAAAGTCGTTTTAGAGAGGTTTTAATTATTCAAAATAAGTGTCGTAAAGTCATGCATGTTTATGATTTTACTTCCAAAATGACCAATTAATTTCTCCACATCTTAATTACATAGATTATATTTTCAAGGCACTTCAACATGCAATTAATAATTGTATATCAAACATTTCATTAACTTTCTTAATAAGTATGCATCCCTTTAAAACGACTTTTATTTTAAATAGGAAGGAGTATTGTTTTCATACCAACTCAATTATCCAAAAGCTAGCATTTATGTGACGTCTTAATGCATGATAATCATCTTGGTCTCACTATTAATTAAGGGTAAGGCCTACATTGAAGAAACGTGCAAGCGAGAAAACAAAAATGGTTACTTTAATAATGCATACAGATCGCTCCCTTATTTTCAAATAACATCAAGCTTAACCAAGAAGAAACATAGGAACTGATATAGAAAGAAAGCTTGGCTGTAGTAGCTTTAAAAGACATGGTGCGTGCTCCAATTCAAAACGTGAACTAACTTAGATCTGGTCCTTAAGCATATGCATATATATATATGTGTATATAGATACATAAACATGTGGATACGAAGGCTTTTGCTTCTTTTGCAATCTAAATTTCAGCTTTGTTTCTGATGCTGACACACCTTCCGATCTTCGATCTGTGTCGCTCAGCTCCTGAAATTGGTAATAACATGCGTTAGTGGTAGAGTTTGTTCCTCCAATCTTCCAACTCAGTGGGTTTGATGAGGTTTGAATTGTGATTATTTCTTATTTTAGTAAGTTACAAAGATACATATCAAGACTGAAGTAAATAACAGTTGAATGGAGCTTGTGGTTCGATTTGGAATACTTTACTTAAGAATGTGATTTGGGTATCAATATCTTTCTTAAGATGGTATTATTAGGAAGATTTCTGTAAGCATCCCATCATCAAGCTCTACCAATACCTATTTTCTTAAAAGTTGAGGCTCTCCAACTTTTTAAGGGTGGAAGATTGAAAAAGGAAATAAGTTAAACTTCTAAATCTTAATAGGAATTATAGATTTTAAAGAACCTAATTTTTTGAAATTTTCTATTCAGTGTTCAAAATTTTAATTAAGTAATCATTATTTTATAACCTTAATAACTCATCTCAAAACTTTAATAATGTTAATACTTTATTAATTTAGTCGATAAAATCATTTTTATCCATAACATATAACATTCTACGTCAAAAATTAATGGATATTAATTTTTTACGTGTAAAAATAATTTTATTAATTAAATCAATAAAATATTAATAAAATTATCGTTAGTAAAATTATTTAATTGAAAATTTTCAAAATTTGCCGTTTATCTCAATTTTTTATATACAAGGGAGAAAACTGTTGTTACATACTTAAACGCGTGGACACGACCCCAACCATATCATCGAGGAGATAAGAAGTGCAACCCGAAGGTGAAGACTAAAGACAAAAAATTCCGATATCAAAAGACTTTGTAAAATGGGCTAATCAGTCTGCACACTGATTATCCTCCCTAAAAATATGACGAGATCTAACCTCCCACGGTCTTGTCAATAAAAGCTCTCGAATGGCCATCTCCAACGAACTACCACAATAGCTAAAATTACCTGACTCAGATAAAATATTGATTACCTTAAGAGAATTCACTTCAAGCTCTATTCGTCTGTAACCCAAATTCAAACAGGAGCTAGTTCTATATGAACGCCCCAAAATTCAGCAATTAAAGACAAACCAGAACTAAAATTTTGAACAAAACCTCCTAACCATTAAAAGTGTTAATATACTTTAAATTACAAAATCTTTCTATATTATTATGAAGATTCCTCAAAGTATCTCATCATCAATACCTGTCTTAGTTAAAACTCTTCCAACTTTTGCAGGCAGATGGCACCACAAGCATTTAATCCCTCCAGGTTTTGCGTGTCTTCTTCTTCTTCACGTGAGAGCACATTAGATCTACTAGGTTTTGCATGTGGAAGTTGCGATTCCCCTCCATGTGTCGACTTTATCCTGGTGAACTTAAAGTCTCAAAGATGGAGAATCCAATCAAACTAGCTCGAAACTTCATGATTGATGGATGGATGGATGGATGATGGAATTCCCTCACTTGGAGACACATTCAGGTGATTCTGGATCATCGTCTTTGCGGATGGAGAAGTGGATATGTTGGATTATATTTTGGAAAATGACAAATTCTGAGATTGGAATAGTAGGGTATGTATATAGCATACATCACACGGTTAAAACGAGGGCTTTTATACATGGGATCTTCTTAATTCTTGCACGTCACTTAGAATATATATATATATATAATTTATATGTATAGATATATATCTTTGTTATCATGTTTCATATGGCTCTACTAGAAACAGTCTCTTTATATTGTAAGAGTAAGGCTGCGTATTATCAGACCCTCAGACCCTGCTTCAATGCAAGAATTAAGGGTATGATGATGAAGATGACGATGATAAGAAAACAAGTTTCTTAACTAAAGGTAAGAATTTTTTAAATATATAATATTTGAAAGATTTTATTTTAAAATGTTATGTATTAATTAAATTAATTCATAAGTGCACTTATATCTAATAAAATTTTAATGATTATTTACAAAATTATAATTTAGTATATATCATAAAAGATTAAGGAAATTTAGAAGTTAAAGATTATTAAACTATATATTTAGGTTTGGTTAAATTTAATTCCTAGTAAAGATTATAACTTTAAGAGTTGGGAAATAAAAGAAAATTATTTATTAAATTGCAAGCAAAAGAAAATTTCAATTTTTAATTAATTTGACAATTAAATTAATGCTGATTAAATGATATCAACATTAATAACAACTAAAATAGGGAAAAAAAAAGAACTAAAAATGGAAATTGTTTCTTTAATTATATAACATAATTTAAACTTTTTAATTAACACAATTATAGGTAAAGTTTGCCTTCCCATCAACATCAATTTCCCTACCCACCACCCATTAAGTTCAGATCTCTATAAATGTAATGTAAAGGATCAAAAGGTTTGCTCTCTCCAACTCTCAAAACACACAAAACAAAAAAGAAAATTAAAAAAAAAAGGATGCTTCTTACAACACAGAGTTCCCACACGTACCCGACAATGCCGGAGGTACAATACAATATCTTAATAACACAAAACAAATAAGAATCTGCTGAACTCTGTCTATCTGTCTGTCTCTCTGTGATTCTTTATCATGTCTTCTTCTTTGCTTATTATCTCTTCTGTTTTGGATATGGACTAGGTGGTGCAGGAGCTAAAGAAAATGGCAGACATAGGCTTCCCCATAGCGACCATGGGCTTGGTAGGTTATTTTAAGAACATGGTCCTAGTTGTTTGCATGGGAAAGCTTGGAAGTCTGGAGCTTGCTGGTGGTGCTTTAGCTATCGGTTTCACCAACATCACTGGTTACTCGGTGCTTTCAGGTCTGGCCATGGGGATGGAGCCTCTGTGTAGTCAAGCTTTTGGTTCAAGAAACATGTCCCTAGCGTTTGTTTCTCTGAAGAGAACGATTTTCATGTTACTGTTGGCTTCAGTACCGATTGGTTTTCTATGGGTCAACCTCAAACCTCTCATGCTTAGTCTCCATCAAGACCCTGATATAACTGGAGTTGCAAGTTCGTACTGTCTCTTCACTGTCCCTGACCTTATTGCTAATAGTCTTCTTCACCCTCTACGCGTATACTTACGTAGCAAAGGGACCACATGGCCATTAATGTGGTGCACTTTCGTATCTACTCTTCTTCACCTCCCTATCACAATATTCCTAGCTTTCACTCTCTCTTTTGGGGTCCCTGGAATCGCAATCTCCAACTCTATCTCCAACTTCAACACCCTCTTGCTTCTTCTGAGTTACATCTACTTTACTCGCACACCTGACCAGTCTCTGGACTCTTCAGAATCACCGGAACCGCTGTTACAGTCTTCATCATCAACTTCCCTTGGAGCGGAATGGATGGTTCTGCTTAGATTGGCCATACCAAGCAGTGTAGCTGTTTGTTTAGAGTGGTGGTGGTACGAACTTATGACGATTCTCGCAGGTTACTTGGACAAGCCACGAGTTGCTCTAGCAGCTTCAGCTATAGTGATTCAAACAACTTCCCTCATGTACACATTACCAACATCACTCAGTTCTTCAGTGTCTACACGAGTAGGCAACGAGCTTGGAGCTGGAAGACCATACAAGGCACGTTTGGCCACGGTGGTTGCCATAGGACTAGCTCTACTCAGTTCATTACTCGGGTTGTTGTTGACCACCTTAGGGAGAGAGCCGTGGGGTAAAGTTTTCTCTGAGGATAGCGATGTTCTTGAGCTAACAATGACTGTACTACCAATTATTGGTCTGTGTGAACTCGCAAACTGTCCTCAAACGACAAGTTGTGGGATTCTGAGAGGAAGTGCCAGGCCCTGTATTGGGGCAGGAATCAACTTTTACGCTTTTTACTTGGTGGGTGCACCGGTAGCCATAGTCTTAGCCTTTGTTTCGAAACTAGGGTTGGTGGGTCTCTGTTATGGTCTCCTAACAGCTCAAATTACATGTGTGGTCTCAATCCTAGTGGTGGTTTACAAGACAGATTGGGAAAGAGAGTCGTTAAAGGCCAAACACTTGGTGGGCAAGACTGACTCCTTTGCACATGCAGACCAAACTCTTGTATCTGAACAGGGTAACGAACAAACACAATTTCTGAAGCAAGTTGATGTTTAACATCTGAAAATTTCCGGGAAGAACATGTACAGATTAAGGGTTTAATTCCTCAGATTGGAATTATTAGAATGACATGACTAATTGAGCTATGTAGTGTAATGTTCCTTATGTTTATTGGACCTTGTTTAGGATTCACCTGTTCTACTACTTTGTGCTTGACGAAAATCCCATGAGAGAAAACAAGTGAAGGACACGTTCTGATTCTGAAAAGTGCAAGAACACAGATGGATTCGCTTCCAGTAAATGAACCAAGTAATCATAAGTTTCGCGCTACCTCTGTAGCCGGATAGCTAGATTTGCTTCAATTCCCAATTCACGTACTCTGTTTTACGTGGAAACAGGGGAGGCTTTCGTTTTGTCAACTGTGACTAAAGTTTGAGAAGCTAGAGAATCGTAAGTAATCAGCTACTTTTGGTTCCTTAAAAGTGGGATAAACAGGGTGTCTGTTTCCGTCTCCATGTTTCATCCTGTTCTATCCATCCGAAAAGCCACCCTGTGCCCCTTAAAAGTCAATTATGTCAAAACTTTCCGATGGCCACTCATTAAGGACCGGAAGGTTGGCCCGACCCGATCCCCTCTAAAGTTAATAGATTAGGTTTAGTTTGAATTAATTTTAAGTTGAATTCGTGGACCACAATGAATTAAAGTGTCATGTGGCTATGCTTAAGCAATGGGGTGCTAAACGGTGCCAGAGGCATTTGTCTACATCGAACACTTATTAGGTATGCTTTGAATCTATTGAGAATACTATGCGTATAATTCGAGATTGTCGATTTACTAGAGATGTATGAAATAGGCTACTGATCTATGAGCAAAGAGCATGATTTTTTGACTCAAACTTGAACTTGGATGTATGGTTATTACGCAACATTGCCAACATGCAATGCTATCAAACTGATGTGAGTTAGAGTGTGGTGTTTGGGGTTGTTATTTGGCTACTTTGGAAGCGTCGAAACAGGGCTGTCTTGGGGGATGATCCACAGCCAGCAGCCCTCACTGTGAAGCTGTTTGTTGCGTTAGTACACAGCAGGCAGTGCAAATTGCAGCTGCTGTGCGTGTTGAGCAAGGGCTACCAGGGACAAGACGAGAGGAGCGGCTGGTGCATTGGTCGACACCGCCGGCAGGAGTATTCAAGCTGACTACAGACGTCTCGCTAGCGGCTGATGGCATGGCAGCGTATGGCAGAGGGGTTGTGCACGACAACCATGGTAATTGGGTAGGCGGCTTTGTGGTTAACATTGGTCGATGTCCAATTCTGAATGCGGAAGTGTGGTCTGTCCTCCATAGACTTGAATATGCTGCGAGCTTAAATTTGAGGCATGTTCAAGTTGGATGTGATAATTTGTTAGTCGTTAACATGATTAATGGAAAGTATGAGGTTGCTTTAGTTGCCGCTTTGATTTCCTGAATATGCAAGCAAATGGAGTCTTTCGAGAGGATTTCGGTTACACATATATATCGGGAGGGAAATTTCATCGCCAATGCTTTATCCCATCATGCTTGTGATTTTAGTCTAGGTCTTCATCCCTTAGGTAGCCCACCGGATGCGGTGAATTCGTGGCTTTTTCATGATGTTATTGGTGTTACTTATGTTCGTTAGTTAGAGACTTCTTTTCGGACTTCACCCGCTTTACCTACAAAAAAAATGATTTAAAAATTTTTATTTTTTATTTTTTGGTCTTAGATTTAAAAAAATTTATTACCAAAAGCTATCTTTTACACAAAATTAAGTCGACAAGACAAGAGATTTAAGATTATTAGACTTTTATAACATCGGTTAAAATTTTTAAAATATGATTAAAAATATTATTTTATCCATCAAAATTTTTAATTTTTAATTTAAAAAACCTATTAAATGAAAATTAACCAATTTATTTTATTTTATAAAATATGAACAATTAATTAATAAAATAATCAGTTTTTAACAACAAACATTATTAAACCAAAAATTTTAAAACTAAATCGAAAAGTTAACTTGTTTATTGTTTTATTGTTAAATCGGAATTTTAAAGATATTCTTTTAAGTACCCATTAATAATCTACAAATTACGTACTCTAATTTGTACCTATTAATTACCTTTTTCTTTCGGCTTAACACACCTTATGTTTCTCTTTTTTAATGTATTTGGTATGAAGTTTGCAAGGAAGAAATAGTTTAAATTAGCTATATAAATTAATTTGAATTTTGGTTTTTGGATGCACCTTGAGCAACTTATGTATGTATGAAGCCCATAAAAAACAAGAAAGCATGGGCTTCGATTTATCAAATTAAGCCCAAGGACCAAATAGAGTCCGAAAGTCCATCCATGTAGTGTTGCTTCCAAAAAACAAATACTAGTAAAAAAAATTTAAATGGAAGAATTCGCAGTAGCTATTGAGTAAATCTTCGGATTTGTGCAATAGCTTGTAAATCAAACCAACTGGGTACTCCGCATTAGATAAGCCCTATAAGATAGGCTCGATTGAGAGAGCATAAGTAGGAGGAATCAAACACATGACCTTTTGGCTCCATGTCCCTCTACTCCATCAACTTGACCACTTCCTAGGGGCTTAAACATTTAGAAATTTACTATTGAAATTAATATATATTTATAAACCCTCATTTACATAAAATTTAATACGAAATTTTAATTTTTTTAAATAAGTACATTAATATTGATTTCATGACTATAATTTGTTTATAACGTGCTTTGTGAATAAATATTAACATTAGCAATCAACTAATAAATATTAAAATGTTGTAAATTTAATTGAAATTTTGATATTTCCTTTATTTACATATATTAAAATATAGAGTAAATCTTCAACTATAAATTTAGCATTTTATGATTTAAAACTTTAAAATAATTTAATAATGGAAAAGATTGCCTCAAGTTCATAATTTAATAATCCCTTATCTTCAAATAAAAGATTGATGATTAATCACTAATTCACTACTTTGGTTGTTCTCCACTACTAGTTTCATCATAATGTATAGGCCCAATAAAGATGATTTAAACATAATCCTAACCCTTTTTTTATTACTTGAGTTGACTAGAGCACTATAGTTCTTTTAATCAATTTACTTATTATATGATAAATAAATATTCAAGCTCATTTCTAAAAGATGTTATAATTAATTATATAATTTTTACAACAACAATACTCAGTAAATTTTTTGCACAAAGTCTTAAGATGTCTATTAATATACAGTTTTTTTACCCTAATTAATAAAAAAATTGTTTCCAAAATTTTTAAAGATTGTTATGAGTTTCTTCTATCACATTAAATTTTATTAAATTAATACAAATATACCACAATAATAGCAACTAAAAATAAATTTAAGGAAATTTAATTATATGTATTCTTACCTCTAACTAATAAATATTTATATTGATAATATTAAGGCTACATATTAGTGAACTACTCAACCTGCCGATGCAAATATTACTATAAAACCAAATAAAAATAAAATATTGGCTAGTATTTTTGGCAAAATCTCCATAAATGGGTAATCAAGGTCTTTTTCCCAGGAAAGGTAAGCACTTGTACGAAAAATATATATATTTTTAAAAAACTATAATAAAAAAATGTATAATGATGGTGGAAGGTACCACATCAAATCAAATAATAACTTTTTGCAAGATAGAAAGATGTTAATGGGCTAGTCCGTTCATGTCAGTCTTATTTTAAAAAAAAAATTACAAATTAATATTAGTTTTGTTACTTCAGTCAGGCCACGGTCAAACTATTTTGACCCATAATTCAGTCAATTCAAGTTAAAATTGGATATTTATTAAATAAATTATTTACATTTAAATTCACGATTCTCTTTTATTAAAATATATCGTAATCATCAACCAATCCAAAAGTTCGCAGCGAAGCAAGGTTTGAGGATATTCGATAGTACGCAATCTTACCCCTAAATAATAGAGAGGTTGTTTCCAGTAAACCCACATATAAATGAGACGATATAAAAATAATGCAGGTAATAAAAACAATTCATAAAACATAAAATAAATAAAAATACAAGTAAAGAGGAAATAAAAGTACTAAAAAATATAATAATAAAAATATCAAAATCTCAAGATATACTTAAAATAAATGCAAATAACACTAATAATACTAATCACAAATCAAGATATTAATCTTTATTATTAATATTTTTATTCTTTTTAGTAGTTTAGTGTTATTTTTATTATTATTGTTCTTATTTTATTATTATTATTATCTTTTTATTGAATATCTTATTAGCTTTAGTTTTTCCTTTATTATTATTCTTATTAGTATTATCTTTTTATTTTTATTAAAATACATAATAAGTATTGACATTTAATATTTTTAATTAATTTAATTATTGAACAATGTTTAATTCTATTTTTTAAAATTTAAATGCATAAAACAGTATTATCAATTTTGTAAATATTGCAGAAATTTTAACTCCAAAAAGGACAGAATCTGCTGGAAAATCAACAAATGTTCTTAAAGGAATACATTCAAAAAAGAGAGAGAGAGAGAGAGAGAGAGAGAGAGATTCCAAGTTGGTAACTTTTGTCAACAAAGCATTCCCATCAGGAACCAGTGCTTTGTTCCCAAATCTCAATCTGGAATGGTCTTTTTAGTTGCAACGCAAGTATCTTATAAGACAAATGTCTCCTTACGTACACTTCATTTTACGAGGACTTGCTTACTTGTTTCTTTCCGTATCTTGTCGAATGTATAACAGTCTTCACCAATACAATTTTAGACCGAGTCCAAAGGAACAGATTACCTGTTCCATAATTACTGTGCCAGTGCTGTTTCATTACATTTGATCCATATATTTATATGGGATCCACAAAAATATATGGACCAGATGCAATGGAACGGCATTGGCACAGCAATTATGGAACAGGTGATTTTATCTGGAGTCCAAGACCACCAAAAAAGTGAATTTGTATAAAATTAATTTAATAGAATTAAGAAAGATGAAAGGCTTAGTTAGTTTAGACATATTAATAAAAAACGGAAAATGCGAGAAGATTGAAAAAAATGATCAAGAATGATATAATTTTGCTAGAATTTACCGAAAGCATGGTCTTCAATAAAAATTTTAACGTACTAAGATATAAATAAAAGATCTCACATAGAAAAGTCCTTCACGAGTCTTTTGACTATTTTTTTCAAGTTTTATATTTTAAATTTAATCTAAACATTTAACATGTGGTGCTTCTGTCTTAATATTTAGCCTAAATATTTTTATTCACATGTATTGATTTATTTGTACTTATTATTATTGTTATGTCAATTTTAATTTAATTTAATTTTTAATTATTATCACTTTATTATTTTTATATATATGTATTGTGTGATCTATTTGAAGCCTCTTAGGAGATTGTCGAGTTGGTAGAGTAGAGGGCATGAGGCCAAAAGGTCCTATGTTCGAATTCTCCTACCTACGCTTTCTAGATCGAGCATGTCGTACATGACTTGCCTAGTACAAAGTATCCAGTTAACCTGATTTACAGGTCATTATGTCAATTTGAAATTTTATCCCGTATATATCCAAAAGATAATAGCTGCGAGTTTCTCTGTTTGTAGAAAAAAAGTGATATATGTAAAACATTTTCTCTATTATTTAGACGTGAGATTACGCAACATTAAACTTTTTTAGACTGAACATGGTAATGAAACTTTCTTTGAGTTGTTGCGGTGATTAGTGTTTAAGATTTGTTGATAACTTCAACCATTGGGTTACGATGATTACCAACTCCCACAAGATTGAAGTGTACAAAAAATATTGGCCTAATCAGCACTGAGTGACTCCTGAGAGGGAAGTAGGGACCAAGAAGACATAATAATAGGCAAAAGTCTTGATCAAGGGCTTATCTTTTAGCCTACTTACTTCAATTTTCGTCAATCTACTTTGGAATTTTCACTTTCGAACCACGATTAGTTGCCATCTAGTTGGCCTCTTATCCGATAATTAGATCGGATCATACTCGAATTCTTTATAATTTTAGTAGGCATTTTTTTAAAGTTTGTAGATAATTTAATTGTACTTTATATAGATATTATTTTATTTTAAGTTTTAAATAAAATTACAATGTTTTAATTATGATTAATTAGGTCAAATTATAAAATTCAAATTCAAATTCAAAATTTAAAATTTTAATTTTGATCATAATCTGAACTTTTTTTTATTTCGATAGTTTCAATTTTTTATTTTTTAATAATTTTGATTACATTTGTTTTAAGTATAATAAATAATTTTAGGATTCGAGTATGTAATTTTTTTATTGTTATCGTCCAGTTTCTAAAATTATTTAGAAACTTGTGGTGTAAACATTAGTTTGTAAAAATATACTATCTTTGAAGTATTCTCTTAATAATTTTACTTATCGAGCAATTGACAAAATTGCTTCTTTGTGATGATAGGCTTATAGATTCAAGTTACATAAACAATCTTTTAATAAAAATACAAATAGAAGACTGCGTACCTTTTTCATATCTCTGCAAAGCGGGAAGTCTTATTGATTGGGTACGTTATATTAGATTATTTTGAATTACAATGTCGTACTAAAGATGAGAGTACAATTACTCAATATTTTATTAAATGTATTTTATTTATTAATTATTATTAAATTTAAAAAGAGAAGATAAATAGAGTGGCTATTTTATGGTGATGATACCTCTGTTAATCCAAAATTAAGAAGACAATTGAGAAAAGTTTAACTTGAACGACTCGGCTCTAAATAAATTATTATAAATACGTAATTATAGATTATAATGTTTTTAAATTTATTCATATTTGGAAGATAATAGTTACGATGATAAAAGACATTGACCTCTTATATAATTTAAATTTTTTCAAAAAGCCTCATTGACTTTTAAAATCTCTTCAGAAAATCTTTCTATTTTTTAAAATTTTTAAAAAATCATTCTCTTATACTTCTATTAAAAAATAACAATGAAATGCACACAATATGAACATCAGTCGTGAACTAATCAAATATTAATAACGAGATAATTCAACTCAACTTTAAGGCTATATTTAGTTGAGGTTTATTAATGGAATGTAATATTATTCCATCGTTTGAAATGAGAGTTTATTATGGAATCAGATGAAAGAAGAGAGTTTCATATTATATCTCATTCTATCATAAACGGTAAAAATGAAAAATATATAATTTGAGGGTTTAGGATGGAATATAAAATAATAGACAACTTTACACTGTATATTACATTATAAACCTTTCATCCAAACAACATTTATCTATATTATATCACGAACCCTTTCATTCTTTCAAAACAACAATTTTCTAACATTACATTCATTTACATTCCATTATATTATAAGTTAATAGCCTTAAACTCGATCTGAATCAATTAAATTTAGTTTAAATTAATAATTTATTAGTTTTAGTCAAATTTATTTGGTTCGTTAATTGATTTAAACTGTCTTATAAATATGATTTGATTAGACTCTGTTTGGTGTTTATATTATGTACATTTTGTCATTAATTTTTAACTGAAGTCTAAAAAGAATAAATTTTATAAAAATCTAACAATTAAAACGATTTTTAAATAATCTTTTAAAATTTTTAATATTTCTTAAACAATAAGAAAGATTTACGTGTCATGTCCTAATTATAAATTACTTGTTATTAAAAAATAGAGGGAGAGAGAGGGTGTTGGTCATCTAAGTGGAAATCTACTAATATTGAAAAGTACAGAATTGGATGCATTTTATTTTATGGTCAAAACAAGGTTTAAAAGAGACGTGTTATTGTTTA